>CM061531.1:6972085-7156230 GCA_030545055.2 Neoaliturus tenellus
AGTATGGGTGAATCCCGCTGTGTGTTCATAATTACAAAAAAGGAGAGGTCCTAGGTGGTTACAGTGCGAGTTGATAGAGCAGAACAAGACATGTGTCTGAGGAAGAATGATCATATAAACCTGGTAATATAGTGAATAAGAATAGTTGGATAGGATCGTCAATAGGTGTAACAATATTGAAATTTTGATATTTCAGCATTTCAGTTAAGACAGAGTGTAAAATAGGATCAGTAGAACAAGTATTGCAAAGGTTAGATTTTACAAAGTACAACGGGTGAAAACTGAAGTATTTTTTAAGCTTACTCAATGTAGTACGCGGTTTTGAAATTGTGGAGTTAGATTGTTTCCGTAAAATGTGTTTCGTACGCAAAAGTTTTAAATGTAAAGTGTGCGAATCCATAATAATATTCAAAGGGGAGATGTGTACTCTCCAAAATTCAGCGAGTATATGATTGGTGCCCGCGAGTGTGTCTGAATATATGGAGACTAATTAGCATAATAAGCGCAAACTTATGTTAGAGTAACAAGAGTAAGTTAAAAAATGTTTGATAGTCTTAGAGACTTACGGATAGATGTTTACTGTCGCCCTATCGCCATTATAATGGCGCACGCGTGAGGTGCCGATGCCGCTTATATAGGGTTGTGTGAACCCCCCTAACCCCCTCCCCTAAGAGAATGAGATAAAAGGGAAGAACTTTGGAGATTTCAGTTCTTTGTCGGGGCGGCAGCGTAGCAAAAGGTTCTAGTAGGGGGAAAAAATAGTTAATAAATTTTTGTAAAATTTTTAAAAAGTACCGCTAGTGGTAGAAGTTAGTTAATTATTTTATAAGGGTTTAAGAACTGTGTCGTAGACAATTAATCGCAATTACATCTAGCATTTGTACAGGTAAAAATTGCAGTATAATAATTATATATTAATATATGGGTGTTAACTGTTTATAGTCTAAGTAGTTTAGTCTAGCAGCAGAAGTTGGTTAATTATTCTGTAGGGGTTAACTTGTATAATAAGTATAAACTAAAATAAAAATAGTAACGCAAGATTATTTGATATATTATATATATAAAATAAAAGTATATTTTTATATGTTAAGAAATAGTTGAAAAAATAAATTACATAAAAAAATAGCAAGCTTAACAGGTGTAAGCTAAAACAAAGCATATGTAACATTACTAGGTGGTAGAGACTTACAGATTAGTTGTTTCAGCTGCGGTACCTGGGGAGTGAATGGCAGACGCGCGACCGCGTTGCGGCTTATATAAGCGCGGATGTTAATAATGTTGAACTTGACACCCCCCCCCCCCCCCCCCCCCCCCGAGGAAAAAAGTAATGACCCCCCCCCTCTCCCCCCCCGTCACTTTCACTCATCAATATAAATTAGGTTGATAGTGGTTACATTTATGTAACACCAATTTAGCTTTGATGTTGCCAATAGTTTAATAACTATAGTTAAGTGGCAAAAGAGGACAGATAATTTTCTGCCATTACTCAGATGATAACAGGCACCAATTATGGTGTTACGCGATGGGGAAAGCCTCAGTGAAGCTTAACGGCGGATTAAACCAGGTGTTGCCTAACGTTAATTGCAAGGTACAACGCTCCACCTGCATTAGCGGCGACCTACATGTGACGAATAGATCATTGGAAATTTCCACTGACGTTGGACGTTCTATCCCCCTTAAACCCCTATGGCTCCCCACCACTTTGTGAGCCGAGAACCTTTTTGGCGACTATCGCTGAGTTAGTTCGGAACAATTCGTCGGACGCGATGGTTGTTCCGAACTCAGAGGGTACCTCAAATATATAAGCGGCCGATATATATTTGAGTTACTCTTGCTGTTAGGGTTTTAATATTAATACTTGTTGTGTGTGAGTGTGTGTGCAAAATGTTATTTTTAGTTTTAAGTTGTGCTAATTTTAAGCTTTAATTGCGCATTGCGATGTTAGCATTAAGGTGTGTTATGGTATTGTTGATGTTTGGAAAATGTGTTTTTGATGTTGAGTTTTGGTATAATTATTGTATGTGTATTTACTAATAACCTTTTACAGCTAGCTGTTAGGTGGGTAGATTAAATTTAATTTTAAATTATGGAAGTTCTGTTGAACTTCATTAAATATGGGTGGGACATGCGCGTTGTGCCATAGGTAGCGCATATTTTTATTGCTTTAAAATGTTTAATTTTTGTTAGGAAATAATCATATTTGGGTGGGTCTAGATTAAGGGTGGGAGGTTAGAGTTGCGTCTTGCATTAGCTGTTCCAGAGTCCCCATTGTAAAATTGGAATGGTCAAGCCCAGTGCCTTCGGGCCCGAGACTGAACCGCCCGTATCACAGCTCACCAAACTGGATCGCCACGTGCGTGCGGGCCAAAAATTGGGATCCCTTGTAAGACGTAACTATCGCGGGTTGGGATTTGGGGAAGTGTTAGGCAAACAGAGTGGTGGGGATGGCTATGGCCGTCCCCATCACTTTGGTAAATTATAATTTTTTGGTGACCTTGACCTCAATTAGGTTAATTAACCCCCCCCCCAAATTTAGCAGCCCCCCCCGACAGTGAACTTGACCTTGGTGACCCTGACCTTGAACTTGAACTTGACAAGCCCCCCCCCCCCCCGACAGCAATCCTGAATAGAAAATTACTAATACTTTAACAATGGTTTACCGGAATGGGGCAAGTGATTTATCAATGAAAAGCTCTAATCAAGAGTAATATTGTTAAAACAGAATTAAATTTATTTACTTTACTAAAACTTTATTATAGACGGAAAACCCCCTCCCCCCTTATTTAAAAAGTGTTGTGGTTTGTGTTGGGAACATTCTTTGCCTATAATAGCTAGAGTGAACATATCTCCCCGAGATGCGTCAATATTTTACAACAAATGTACAAAAGTTGAAAAAGTATTGGAGCTGGACGAAGAAAACAATGAAGAAATTAAAATGCCTTTGTTAAGTGAAAATGTTGTAACAAGAATATTAGTGGATCCAAATTCTCCAATGGATGTTATAGGAAGGTTTTTAATTGAAGTTATGACATGGATAGAAAATGGAAGATTAGTAAACATAGGATCTCCAATTTTGGTTAATGGTAGACATACCTTTGGTGTATATATTGGAGAAACAGCGATCTGTTATGGCTATGGGCGGAGGTGTATGCGAAGTATTTGCAATTGGAAGAAAATATAGGGTATTATCATTACTTTTCAGCTTTAGTCTTAAACTACTAATTCTAACATTTTATATATAAAAAAACCTTACAAATGTAGTGGGGGAAGCATTATATAAAGGGAGCAGGAGAGAGAAGCATTTTATTTCCCTGCTAAATTTGAAAGAGTAAACATCAACACGATGCATCAATGTGATATTTGCTCAGAAACTTTTCATGATAATATTCTACTAGAAATACATAAAGAATTATTCCATAATAATAATGAAAATGTAACAGAAACCGAATATGAAGATTTAAAACTATTTGAAGAAGAAGAACCACAAGAAGAACAGCAAGAAGAAAAAGAAGAAGAAGAACATAAAGAAGAACCATTAGCAGGACCATCTAATGAAATACAAAGTTTAAAAGTATTTGCTTTAGAAGGTAGAGTAGTAATGCACCACAAAATTCAAAATGAAAAATTGGAATTGGAGCAGTTTTTTAAAGAAGCAAGTACAATTGCAAGAAGAACACTCACAGAAGAATTAAGAAGACTAAACTTCATTAAATTTAGCATAATACTAAATGCTATGTTTACTAATGTAGAAGGCGAAATGTCACCAAGAAGATTCATAACAAAAAACCAGACCATCATGGCAAGTTCAGATATTAATTCAATAGTTGAAGATTGTTTGGAAGAAATATTAACAAAAATTCAAGAACATGAAGGAAGAGGATCTGGTTGGAGTTTGGTTAGTATTGAGGGTAAGGATATTAGAGTTCATAAACATGGCTACGGATTAAGGGGTAGCAGTTAAATTCCACTCCCAAAGAAAATTTCACACACCAAATCATGTATAAATGTTCAAAATGAAGATATGGAATGTTTTAGATATGCAATGACGGCAAAATTTGTACCACCTGACAATGCAGTAAGACCCAGTGAAGAATATGAATTACAAAGATATAGATATAATTTCCAAGGATTGACTTACCCAGTGGCTTTGAAGGACATCCCAAAGTTCGAAAAACAAAACCCTGGAACATCTGTTAATGTTTTTGGTTTGGACAGTTCGAATAAAGTGTACCCATTGCGTGTGGTGAAGAATGAACTCCCAGATCATACAGACTTATTACTACTTACAAAAGGTGATGTTTCCCACTATGTATGGATTAAAAAATTTGAAACTCTTGTTAGTAATCAATTATCTAAAAATAGAAATAAGAAGATAATTTGCAAAAGATGCTTTAATTTTTGTGAAGAAAGAAGAGAAGGAAACGAATGGTTACAAGAGCATAAAAAACTATGTAACAACAACTATGAAGCTAAAATTATCTTACCGTGTCCAAGTAAGGCAGAGTTAAAATTTGAAAAAATCTCCCATCAATACCGGATTCCCATTGTTGTCTATGTTGATTTTGAATCTACACTAGTTCCTATTGAAGATAATGATGGCGATGTAGCAAAGAAAACTGTTAAATATCAGATACATGATCCAAACAGTTTTTGTTTAATGGTTAAATCTACTCTTTCTGAAGAACATCTAAATAGATTTAATTTAACTTCAAAACCTATTGTCTATCGTGGTGTTAATGCTTCTAAAATATTCCTTGATCAGTTGTATACAATAGCGGAAAGTGTTGAAAGATTGTATAGTGATATTATACCAATGATACCTTTGGATGAAGAAGAAGAGATTCAACATGAAAATGCAACTCATTGTTATTTATGTACAAATGAATTTACTGTGGAAAATCACAAGGTTCATGATCATGACCATCTGACAGGTTATTATAGAGGTGCTGCATGTAACAGCTGTAATATCAACTACAAGATCCCTACAAGTATACCTGTAATATTACATAACCTTAGTGGTTGTGATGCGCATTTTATCATTCCGGAATTAGGAAGAGATAATGGAGAAATTGATGTCATAGCTGAAACCACGGAGAAGTTTATAAGTTTTACTAAAAAAGTTGGAAATATAAAGCTTCGGTTTTTAGACTCTTACCGTTTTATGCCATCTAGTTTAATGAAGCTTTCTGAAAACCTGAGAACAGAAGATTTAATAGAAACCAAGAAGATTGTAAGTAATGACAAGGTTAATTTAGTTCTTCGCAAAGGTGTTTTCCCGTATGATTATATAGATAGCTTAGAAAGATTTAATGAAACATTCCTTCCACCAAAAGAAGAATTCAAAAGTAAACTATATGACACAGATATATCCCATGAAGATTATGAACATGCGTGTAGAGTATGGAATGAATTAGGATTTAAAACACTTGGAGAATATTCGGACTTTTATGTAAAACTAGATGTAACTTTACTTTGTGATATAATGGAAGAGTTTAGAAATACATGTTTTAAGGCATATGGATTAGACCCTCTGCATTCTTGTACATCACCTGGACTAGCTTGGCAAGCAATGTTAAAGGAAACAAAATGTAAACTCCAACTTCTTACAGATATAGACATGGTGCTTATGTTGGAATCAGGTGTTCGAGGGGGACTAACTCAAAGCGTAACACGACATGTAAAGGCAAATAACAAATATTTGCCCAATTTTGATGCAACAAAACCAACTACATATTTAGGTTATTTTGATGCAAATAACCTTTATGGATGGGCCATGTCGAATCCTCTCCCATTTGGCAACTTCAAATGGGTAGACCCTGATTCTATTGGAAACATTATGGATATAGCAAAACATGGAGATACTGGTTATATTTTGGATGTAGATATTGAGTACCCTGAACATTTGCATGACCACCATTATGATTTACCTCTACTGGCCAAGACAGAAATATCACCAACCGGTAGATGGCCTAAATTAATGATGACTTTAACCAACAAATCAAGATATGTTGCTCATTATTGGGTAATACAACAAGCCCTAGAATTAGGATTGAGAATAACAAAAATTAATAGAGCTTTACAATTTTCTCAATCCTGTTGGTTAAAGTCATACATTGACAATAACACAAAAAGAAAAACTGCAGCTACATCTAATTTTCAAAAGGACTTTTTTAAATTGATGAATAATGCGATATTTGGCAAGACACTGGAAAACAAAAGAAAGCATAAAAATGTGAAATTAGTTAGTGATCCGGTGAAACTACAAAAGCTGGTACAAAAACCTAACTTCGGATCATCCATAATAATCAACGAAAATCTTGTAGCTGTTTCCATGAATAAAATTTCAATTACAATGGATCGTCCTTTATACGTGGGGATGTCTATTCTAGATATTTCAAAGACCCACATGTATGACTTCCATTACAACAAGATGGTTAAATGTTATGGAAGAGAAAACATCGGCATTGTATACATGGATACGGACGCTTTTATTTATTGGATAAGAACTGAAGATATGTATGAAGACCTACGCTGTTTTATCTACAATATTGACTTTGACTTTTCTGGTTATCCACAAGACCATCCCAACTACGACAATGGTAGAAATAAAAAAGTATTGGGAAAGTTCAAAGATGAAACAAATAGTGTGCCAATGGAAGAGGTTGTTGCTTTAATGTCTAAATTGTATTCATTTAAATTGTACAAAAATGAAAAAAGAGAACATGAAATCGTGAAGAAGGCCAAAGGTATAAAAACCTCATACCTGAAGAAGAATGTACAGTTTGAAGAATATAAGAGATGCTTATTTGAACATGTTGAGACAACAGCAACATTTAACACCTTAAGAAGCTTCAACCATCGTCTCTTCAGTGTAAAGCAAACCAAATGGGCTTTGAGTTGTAAGGATGATAAGAGGTACATCCTGGAAGATAATATAAAAACTCTACCATTTGGACATTATTCCTTATACCCTATCGACCAGTAAACCTATTCTTCGTCCTTTACCTTCTTCCTTTTTCCTTTCTGTAAAGAAGAGGGGACATGACATGCTTAATGTCATGTTCCCTCTTTTTTACACCAATGTAATATGGCCTTGACCTATAATCTAACCATATAAAAGAGGATAAACCATTTTAGAGATCAGTACTTTTACAAGCGGTGTGGAAGACACAACTGAAGATGGAAGATTTAAGGAACAAGATTGTAAATGAACTTCATAAGCCGGCAAGAAGAAAATTTCCTAGAAGAAATACAATTATAAAAGGAATGAATGATCTTTTCCAAGCCGATCTTATTGAAATGATACCACATAGTAAATTAAATAAAGGATTCAAAAACATTTTAGCGATTATAGACTGTTTTACTAAAGTGGCTGATGCTTTACCGCTAAAGGACAAGACTGGTAAAAGTGTTACAAAAGCTATGGAAATGGCTATACAAAGAAATAATTTCAACATCAAACATCTACAAACTGATGATGGAAAAGAATATTTTAACAAAGACTTTGCAGCTTTAATAAAGAAGTATAAAATAAATCGTTATTCTACAAATTCTGAAGTTAAAGCTTCAATAATAGAAAGATTTAACAGAACGTTAAAAGGAGCAATGTATAAAACATTTTCCAAACGAGGATCATATATTTGGTATGATATATTACCACAACTTATAAAAGAATATAACAATAAGTATCATCGAACCATTGGTATGAAGCCTAATGAAGTAAATAGTGCCAATGCTAAAATGGTATTAAATCGTATTAAAAATAATACTACTCCTAAACGTGAAAGAATGCAGCCCAAAACATTTAAAGTTGATGATAAAGTTCGTATAAGTAAGTACAAAGGAGTATTTAGCAAAAGATATCTGCCAAACTGGACTAATGAAGTATTTACAATCTATAAAGTGCAACCAACAATACCTGAAACCTACATTTTAAAGGACAACAAGGGTGAATTACTTGAAGGTGGATTCTACGGACATGAATTGCTAAAATCATCAGTTGGCGATGTATATCTTGTTGAAAAAATTTTACAAAGAAAAAAGGATAAGGTGAAAGTACGTTGGTTGGGATTTGATAAAAGTGAAGACTCTTGGATCCCTACAAAAGACTTAGTGTAGCAATTTATGAAGTCATTACACGTTTAACCTTTACACAAGATGGAGATTGTGCAACAAAAGGATCGATTTTTTATTAATAATATTGATGAATTAACAGTTGACAACGACAAGTTAAATCATGGAAAACATGGTGAATTACTGCCAAACACAATAAGATGTTTAATAACTGGACCATCAAATTGTGGAAAGACAAATGTGGTTTTTAACTTAATAACAAATCCTAAAGGATTACGTTTCAACAACATTTACATCTTTTCCAAATCTTTGCAACAACCCAAATACCAATTACTGAATAAAGTACTTGCAAGTGTACCTGAAGTTAATTTTTACAAGTTTAATGCTAGTGAAACTATAATGGAGCCAAACGAGGCTAAACCATTTTCTATATTTATATTTGATGATGTATCTTGTGAAAACCATGACACTATTATAAGTTATTTTGCCATGGGAAGACATTACAATATTGATAGCATTTATATTGGTCAAACTTACAGAAAATTCCAAAACAACTAATAAGAGATAATGCAAATCTACTAATTATCTTTAAGCAAGATGAAACAAATTTAAAGCACATATATTATGATCATGTGAATGCAGACATGTCATTTGATAAATTTAAAGAAATGTGTGGCAAAGCATGGGCTGAAAAATATGGATTTCTTGTTATTATGAAAGAAGAAGCTATAAAAAATGGAAGATATCGTATAGGATTAGATAAATTTGTATTAACCCATTGAACGATTGATGATACGTTTAGTAATAGATTGGACCTCGCAGCGTAAACATGGTGAACCAAGAAAAACTATTAAAAGAAATAAAATCACTGAGTGACTCGATTAGACTTAAAAATCGAGCATTAAGAATGGGTTTGAATGAAAGAGAAGAATTTCTGGAGACTACATTTAAGCCTATTACAGAACCTTTAAAACAGATAACAGAAACAATTGGTAAACCTCATTATGAAGGAGATGTTTTACTACCTGTTTCTAAATTTGAAGTAAAGACTTTGAAAAAGGAAGAAGATGATGATTCTTACACAAGTGATAGTGAAGTTTCTCAAAAAGAAGAAGAAACAAAACAAGAAGAACCAGAAATAAATGTTCAAAAAGAAGAAGAACAAGAACAACATATACCTGAAGCAGAACAATCAATTCCAAATCTAACAAAATTAAGTAGTGATATATTGCAACAAGGACCTCTTGGAAGAAAGTATATCATGAAGATGTTACATGAAATAAAAGCTAACCCAAAACTACACAAGTCACATGTATATGGAGCAAGAATTGATGGAAATGAATTAAAATTAGGAGATTCAAAAGTACATTTGACTGAAGATGATGACATTGTTATTGGTGAGCATAAATATAAAGGAACAAAAGGATTATTTGAACTGATTTTTAAAAATATACCTGTAAAATATACACTACAAGATTTAAATACTTTTAAAGAAATTTTGCAAAATACTAATGCTCATAAGAAGAATTACTCCAAAGATTCAATGATAAATAGAACACGCGCAACTGAATATACAGTTGTAATAAAAAGATTGTTTCCCCTGAGAAAACTACCAACATTACGAACTGCGCCTGCTTTGAAGAAACCGCTAAAGAGGAAAATCTTTATCACTTATGGACTTATCACTTATGGATGAATATGGTAAAAAGAAAAAAGGAGAATCTTCAACGTCTGGTAAAGGTTTAATGAAAAACCTATATAATACAAATGTGATTTACTATAATGATATAAACAAATTGGTCGATAGAATGAGACTATTACATGAAGCCATGGAAGCTGGTCATACAGGTTTAAATAATGAATGGGTGGCTTTAGTTGACGAACTTCGAAATCGTGGAATAGTTGTATAAATCATTACGGATATATAAGAGAGCTGTGAGTATACAGTGGATCAGTTCAATCATGAGTGTCGACAAGTTCGGACGGTACTCCAGTCTAGGAGTGCAAGGAGGAGAAAACAGAAAAAGAAGTGGATTGCCGCAAACACCTGAAGGTGACTATGATATGAGTAACAAACGTTTAAAATTTGTTAAAGATCCAGAAGAAAATACTGATGGAGCAAATTTAAAAACAGTAAAAGAAGCAACTTCAACATCATTGAAATTAAACAAGAATACTTACGATGTTAAATCACATAGAATAATTAATGTTGGTAAACCAACTGACAGTTCTGATGCAATTACTAAAGAGTATTTATCATCTGAACTTTCAAATACTTTAAAATTGCAGTGGGGTAACAATTTAAAAGATGGACAAACATATGATGCTGGAAATCATAGGATAACCAATGTGGCAAATCCAAAAAATGATAAAGATTCAGTTAATAAAGAATATTTACATTCTATAATACCGGAAAAGACTCAACGAGGATTTTCTTTTTATAAGTTTATTATAAATGACATTGGATACCCAAAGGAAGACGGCGATGCTGTAAACCTGAAATACATCAAGGACAACTGTATTTTACAAGATGCTGATAAAATCGATTGTCATGGAAAAGCATTGTCAAATGTAAAATTTGGTTCTCAACCAAAAGACGCTGTTACTATGGAACAATTATCTAAAGAATTAAAAAGGGGAACATCAAATTTTGTAAAACATGAAGATGCCGTGCTAAAGCGAGGAAATACATTTATACATGGAAATGAAAAGTTTGATTTAATGCAAGGAAGTAATGATGAATGGGATGCGGGAGGTAAAAGAATAACAAATGGAAGATTTGGTCAAAAAAGTTCGGATGTACCTTTAATGGTACAAACATTAATTGCGGGCGGTCCTTTATTAGGCACATATGAAGGTCATAATAGAAGAATAAAAAATATAATACCTGGTTATGAAGAAAATGATTGTGTTACAGTGAAACAAACAATAACTTGGGATAAACGCGATGGAACCAAATTTGATGCTAAAATGAAGAAAATAATTAATATTTCACCAGGTGAAGATTTTAAAGATGCTGCTACTATTGGACAAGTCATAAAAACATCAAAAAGTGATTCGACCGCTTACACGTGTAATGATAAACGTATTATGCAGTTACACGATCCTCAACATCCGAAAGATGCTGTAACTTTAGATTGTTTAATAAGAATAGTGGGCAATTTACTTATTGATACCCACAATCATATAGCTAGTACAACGAGTCATGTGATAATTCAACCCGATGAACGAGAAGCTTGGATTAAAAATAGAATCATAAATCAGTATGTAATTAATTTGAATAATTAAATATTTAAATATAAAAATTGTGCATAAGGTATTCATTTATGTAAAGCAGCTCGTGGAGTAAACACGCTGGTTATATAAGACGACATAATGAAGACCGCACCGCTCAGTCTTCGTCAAGACAGCGGCAAGAAAGGACGTGGTATTACATCAGCTGCGTTATCCCTGCTCAGACAGATTCCTGTTGGTGCTGTTCTAAATAGAACAATAGACGCTCTACCATACGAATTTCATCTGCCCGGAGGTTATCAATATTGTGGACCTGGAACTAAGTTGGCAAAACGTTTAGCAAGAGGAGATCCTGGAATTAATAAATTGGATCAAGCCTGCAAAGAACACGATATAGCGTATTCCAAGTTTGCAGATTCAAAAAATAGATCGATAGCAGATAGAGTGCTAGCGGAAAAAGCTTGGCAAAGAGTTAAATCAAGTGACGCCAGTATTGCAGAAAAAGTAGCAGCTTGGGCAGTGACAACAGCCATGAAGACGAAAGCTAAGTTTGGTGGTGGAAGACAACGCGGGAGAAAACCTAACAAAAAAGAAGCTGCAAAAAGAGGTGGAAACATCAAAAGAAGACATCGCACTACCCCTAAAAGAAAAGTCAAGAAAACATTCATATTGTCAATGGTAAAAAACGGATCGGGTCTTTACTTAAGACCATACCGTGTGTATTAAATGAGAAAAATAAATTGATAATTCCAAATGAAGCATTAACAAATCATCAATTGTCAAAATATGTAAAATGTTTAAGAATACCATTCTTTAGAGGAGTTTTTATGAAAGATACATTACCAAATAGAGTGTGGAAAAATGAAACTGGAATAGTAAATTTAGACTCTAATTATGGACCAGGTACTCATTGGGTATGTTATAAAAAACTTGGAGAAAATGTTTACTACTTTGATAGTTTTGGAAATTTACCACCACCAAAAGAACTTCAACATTATTTTCGGAACTCCAAGAATATATTCTACAACTACAAAAGAGAACAACCTAGCAATACAGAAATATGCGGACATTTATGTTTGGAGTTCCTAGCGAAGAGCGTCAGTCAGCTTTAAGATGTCATCGTATACAGTGTCGCTGAGTGGAAATTCATCAACATTGAAAAGTACACTTTTCCCAGCATTACGTTTATCTACGGACAAACTATGGGAAGCAGCATTATTGGATTTGACTACATACAATTCAATTCCCAATGTTACAGAAGGAAAAAATAATTTACTACATTATTATGAAAGTAAATATGAAAAAGGAAATTATTCACAATTAAAAATAATTCCATTATCTACAGGAGCATATGAAATAGACGATATAAACCAAGTATTACAAAAGAAACTTGGAGAAGAAAATATTTCTATAAAAGGTAATAATAATACATTAAAAGCAGAAATAACTTCAAAGTATTATATAGATTTTATCTTAGACCACTCAATCGGCAATTTGCTCGGATTTTCAAAGAAGAAAGGAATTTTAGCTCCTGGAAATGATTATACTGGCGATACAACAGTAACAATATTAAAGGTGAACAGTATTGATGTAACATGTAATATTATACACGGATCATATAGAGATGGAGTAAATCAACATATATTACACACATTTTACCCAACAGTAGCTCCTGGTTTTAAAATAGTTGAGAAGACACAAAACCTGATATACCTACCGTTAAACACCAGTTTCATTTCAGACATCGTACTGAACATATTGGATCAAGACGGCATTAGTGTTGACTTTAGAGGAGAAACAATAACTATACGGTTACATATCAGAGCAGCCACATAAAGTCAACATGGGATTATCATTTAAACCACAACGGAAGAGTCGGGAGCTCAGTAGCTCCTCAACATTCGACGAGTTAACACCGGACAACATACGCTTCCTACAGAAGATCGGACTAAAACTTGCCAACCATGGATATACTGGATATAGCGCAAGGACCGACATTCGACGAAACCCTATGGGAGAAGGAATATCACACTCACAACCCTTACACTTCATCAAAATTAAATAATAATGATGAAATAAGGATTCCCATTCAACAACAAGATATCTACACATTACCATGTGAAAGTTATTTATATATCGAAGGAAGAGTAACAACATTGGATGGAAAATCTGGTTCAACTGTTCCTTTTATAAATAACCCAATGGCATATCTGTTTGATGAAATTAGATATGAGATATCTGGAGTAACAGTTGATTCAACAAAAAAAGTTGGTATATCAACAACTTTAAAAGGATTGACTTCAATAACACCTCATGAAAAGAATTCTTTAATCTCGGCTGGATGGGTGACTCCTGATAAAGACACTATTACTCCTAATTCAAATGGTTACTTTGACTTTAATGTACCTTTACGATTGCTTTTGGGATTTGCAGAAGATTACAAGAGAATAATAATAAACGTAAAGCAAGAACTGGTACTGCTCAGATCTTCAACGAATAAGGATGTAATACAAGCGCAAAGTGGAACTAAAGATGCCGATTTGGAATGGCAACTTCAATTAGATAAAGTTGTATGGAGAGTACCACATGTCAGATTGGCGGATGAACATCGAGTATTATTATTAAAAAAATTAAAATCTGACCGTGATATTGTAATACCATTTAGAAGTTGGGAATTTCATGAATACCCCATATTGCCTCAAACAGAAAGACAAACATGGACTGTTAAAACCTCTACTTATTTAGAACGGGCAAGGTACATAATAGTTGGTTTTCAGACTAAACGAAAGGATATTATAACTGCGCACGCTGGTCAATTTGACCATTGCAAAATAAAGAATTGCAAAGTTTTTTTTAAATTCTCAGTTTTTTCCATATGACAGTTTAAATGTTTCATTTAACAAGAAACGTTATTCCATTCTATATGACATGTATGCAAGATTTCAATCGTCATATTATGGTAAGACTAATACACCACTACTATCACCAGAACAATTTTATTCAAAAGCTCCAATTGTTGTAATCGATTGTTCAAAACAAAATGAATCTGTGAAATCTTCAAGTGTAGATATAAAAGTTGAAATGGAATTTGAGGATAAAATACCAGATGGAACTTCAGCATACTGTTTAATTCTACATGACAAAATAGTTACCTACACACCACTAACAGGAATTGTGAAGAATGTGCTTTAAGAAGGATTAATACAACATCTGCATGATTGGTAAGGTTTTTACAAAAAATCAACAATATCTAGGTCATCTGCGAGTATAAAAGCGAGAAAAAAGAGCTGGAAATTCATTTCATTTTTGATTGTCGTATGGGTAACATCGTCCGCAAGATGAGTTCTACTACATCAAGTGCTAATGAAGAAACTACACCTTTTATGGCTGACAATAGTTTGGATATAGAAAGACAAGTTGAACAGGAAATGGATGAGTTCCTCAAGTTTAAACATAAGAAGACAGAAGAAGAGGAAGTTGAAAAAGAAACAAAGAAAAGAAAAATTGAAGATAACATTTCCACCAACATCTTAACGGAAGTATTTCTTCGAATATTTTATCCTATTTCTTCTTGTATGACAAAGACTGTATCTGCTGGAGTGATGAAATCATTGGATTACTCTCCTACTGTTATTTTAAATCACGGATCTAAAATGGTAACCTTCACTGAAACTTCATGGGAATCTTTTATGAAACATATACATCTTTTGGAATGTTATTTGAGTAACAATACATTTGGAAGAAAAACAAAACTAGGTTTGTTAGAATCAAATATTGAAATCGATATTGTTAAACAACGTGGTCAACAACTAGTTCGATTTAGAGATTTAACTAAATATAATATAAAAATACATTTGACTAAAGAAGAGTTTTACACTTTAACTTGTGCTACTGGTCCTATAACAAGATATTTAAAACAACTAATATTCTCAAGTGCAATTATCAAAGACTATTTAATTGATGCATTGGATAAACAACCATATGTTCCAATCCTATATGGTCCAGTAGATACTTCAATCTTCAATAGGATACCGCATGAAGTAGATATGTGGAGACAGTTACACCACTATCAAACCAACTTTAATTTAGATGAAGAAAAGCAAGAAGCCAAGGAAAACGAATCATGTTTCAACAATCAACAATCGGCAACAAATTAAACAAATAAAGAATATTGTAAGTAAGAAGAAGAATATTGGGGGTATAAAAGGTTGTCAATCTGGATTAACATACCAGTTGCCTACTGAACGTCATCATGGATAAACAAGTTTCATTCTCTAAGAAGATAGAATTAATGGAAGTAAAGCAAGGTATCATAGAGTTTCAAGCATTCCGTGGTAATGATGGAAATTTTATAATTAAAGAGTTAGTGGTACTAGATATGATAACATCTGTTGTTTATCACTTTTTATTTATGCCTCCTTTACCATTCAACAGATTAACAACCAAAGCTAAAGTAACAAACAAATGGTTGATGAAACATTTTCATAATCTAAGATGGGATGAAGGTTTTATAACCTACAATATGATGCCACACATTATGAATCATTTCTGCAAAAAGTTCAAAACTATTTTTACAAGAGGATTGGAAAAAGCAAATTGGATACAAACATATACAAACCATGAAGTAATAAATGTGCAAATGGAGAAAGATTTTTATTGCTACTTTGATAACATCTGTATTTCATCTAAAAACTTTAAACATCAACAGTCTCAATGTGATTTAAAGAACACATATCGTTTGAATGCCTATCTCCAGCAAAATAGTGGGGGAAGCGAAGGGTATAAAAGCGAGAGCGGCACTATGACAATGCATCAGTATTACTCGAACCTCCGGGAAGAGTCAACACCTCTGACGCGCAAACACAAGAAGAAGAAGACGAACAATAGCAAGAAGAAGATAATGGCGTCACAAAATTTTCTACAATCGCTTGTTGATCAATTCAACAAACATTCTAAATCTACTATACTACCGACAAAAAAATGTTCAGAATTGAAGGAAGAGAAACATTATATTATTCACACTATTAAGAAAATGGAAACATCAATTGGAGACGCTATCAATTGCACACTAAGTGAAGCACCCTACACACCTGGTGATGAACCAAAATTTCAAGTATTTCTTCCCAAACGCTTCGTTCAACTGCTGCAGAATGAAGATTTACGACTGATTCACCCCGGCGCACTCTACTTAGCATCTCACGGTCCTAGCGGAAGCAACTCTACTGAACTTACACTTCATGTTATGCCTACTAGCAACTAATCTGTAGTTTATATATACTGTTGTACATGTGTGTAACTGATTATAAATAAATAAAAAATAAAAATAAAAAAAAATAAGAAAAGGCAACATATCGATAGTGTTTCTGCACTATCGATATGTTGCTTTTTTAAAAACACGTTTGGGTGACCTTGACCTAGTTTCGAGGGTATATAAAGGCCGTAATTTTCTTGAGGATCTCATCAGTCTACGACTACCTTTCGTGCTGTACGCATCTCTGTTGGCTCTTCAGTTATTACGAATAACAACATGTCTCTTAAGGTTAAGTGTGCATCATATGATACCACCACCATCACAACTTTTGAAGAACTCGACGATTTTACTAATGAATTGCGAGTGTTACTTGCCGGTGGTTATCGTTTAAATATTGATGTTTACGCTAACAACATGAGGATGTTTCCTAAACAAAAATTCTGCAATGAAGAAGTATTTGTTTCCACACAACCTTCAACTACAACACCATCTACTCAAAGTAATGTTAAGTTCCAGAAATATTACTGATGTTGAATAATATTGAGTGGTCGCTGTAGCATCTATAAAAGGAACGCGTAACCTAAACAGAATCATCATTTGCTTCCCAACTGACGCAGCGAAAACAACTACCACTACCATGTTGTACAGAATGATGATTGAATTCAATGGAAAAATCTACGGAAAAGACTATCAAAATGTAGAACAAATGACGTCCGATCTTCAAGTATTGACTAAAGAAGGATTCCAACCAAAATTAATTCTAAGATTTCCTGAAGTACATCCACTATCCACTGAAGATCTCATTGCTATGGCTAAAAAAGAAAAAGAAAAATACAAACAAGATATAAAGAAAGAAAAAGAGGAAGAAAACTCACTATCTTAAATAAATACATCTTACACTTGTAAGATGTTCTTTTTTAAAACTCCATTTGGATGACCTTGAGATTACCCCCACCACTTTTCTAGTCTATAAAACACACTATCCTACACTATACACCTTCATTTCTTGGCTAAACTTAGAAGCGTCAACATGGAAAACAAGAAAGACGAGTACAAACCACGCTATTGTTGTGAACAAAAATGTACCGATATAGGAAGATGGATGGTAGACGGATTAGCTTGTAGAAAATGTGAATTCTTCGGATCTTGTTACTGCAAATGCAAGACAAAACAACTACCACCACCAGAATTGCAAACCTTCAAGATTTATAAATCAAGATACTTCCACACTTGCTGTCCCCAGAGATGTATCAAATTTCATCCAGAAAAAATTGCTAATTGCCGAGAGTGTAATGCATGTTATAAAGACGACTTTTGTACATGCATCATAAATGCGTGCAAGTACAGATCTGATTGGTCTACTGATCCTGTTGAAGCTTCAGATGTATAGCTGTAGTCACTGACTGCAGCCCTTTTTTAAAACTCCATTTGATTGACCTTGAGATTACCCCCACCACTTTTTTTTACAACATATATTATACGGATCATTCGATACACTTCTCATTCTTATTTTATTACTCGCACTGACAACAACATGGATGATAAATTCATTTCCTTTCAACATTTAATTACCGACAGAGAAGAGATGGAAGCCCTATTCCAAAACTTACTCACACTCATTGATAACTATCCTTTAAGATGGATCAACATCACAGTGCAATACGTCAATCCTACCAAAATATTTTCATCCTCATCATCTTCCTCTGCCACCTCCATGTCTTCATCGTCGCAAAGTGCAGAGGAAGAGGAACAGACAACTAATGGTGTTAAAATTGTTGAATTAAACGACGAGGAACAAGAAATGCAAGCTCTGGTTAAATATAAATTTAATATTTAATTTATAAAAATTATTAGTGTTTCTAATTTATATTACAGCTAATACTTATTTCTACACACCACCCATAACCTACCCAAATGGGATTTTGCGGCAAAATGCTCTGGCCGCCGGTTCACATATGGGTATATCACCCTTCCCCCACCACTCTACCACCCCCATCCCTCTACTTCCCCCTCCACCGCCCTTGCCCACATATAAGCAACCCTCTGACCATCGCTCACCATTTGTTTGCCAACTTCCGAACAATGAGCTCCTCTCCTTTAACAACAAGTAAATGTACTTTTCTTATTCAATCACAAGAAGACTTACAAAGTATTTTTCAAATTTTAAGTGATATAATAAACACTCCAAATTACACCATTACTATCACTGTGGAAGTTTCCTACAATTCTTCTGATTAAGAAAACATGGAAAGCGAAGACGTCGAAGTTTTACAGCTGCCAAACAATAGTCTTCCATCTTCCAAAGCTGCAACACCCGACACAGCTAATAATGATGTTTAGTCGACTACAATTATTTTCTTTACCCCCCACTATTTTACAGTAATATATACCCTGTCCCTATATCTGTTTCTCTTTTCATCGCCAACTTTCTTACCGTCAACACCGCTCCCATTTTAACTGCACACATTTAATACATGAAGATGATGGATGATTTTTCATTTACATCACAATTGGAAGAGGATAAACTCAAACTCGAAATCAACAGACTACAATTGGAAATGAAGAATCAACAAGAAATGATTCAGCTTTTACAACTATTCAAATGCATATTGTGGATAGTGTGTTTTTATCTTATCATCGCTATCACCTTTGGCGTCTACCACTCCATCGCCAGTAAACAACACCTTAACACCTCCTCAAATAAAACCACTACTTTTCTTTGATTACATAAATTTTTACCCACCTTCAATCTAACCCTTCGGGGCTCACCTTTTTTAAAAACCCCACCAGATGACCTTGACCCACTTCCAAAACCCACCCATCACTGTCAAAAAACCCCAGCCGCTACTACCCCTACAACACTTACAACCGCCTGACCTTGACCTGAGCCAACTGTAGCCATTCCCCACTACTTAAATTACAATTTGGTACAATATGTACGACTAAATGTAAATGCCAAATGGTGGGTGATAAGAATGTATAAAAAGTTATAGCAAAATCCACTTCTAAATATTTTATCTTTAACTGCTATATTAAAAGACGTTTTGAGAAGACACATCCGTTGAACAATTTGACCTCATTATGATATTAAAAACAAAACAAGCATTTAGTTGCTTGATATGATTAGACTAAATTACAAGAAAAGTAGGATCTATTAAAAATAGTTTAATGATCATGAAACCATAACTTAGGCGTAATATTTTTTGTACCGATCCAAGTACCATCAAGGTCAACAGTGGTTGAAAAAGTGATCTCTTCTGCTAATATGACGACTAGTGCCATATGGGGAAAAAAGTTAGGGACCAATGCAGCAGGTGAAAAACTAAAAAAATCACAGGTAAAACATGTGGAAGTAATGGTTTCACCACACTCTCCTTCCCTAACTGGGGGCAAATCTAAGTAGTTTGATTATTTATAAGCTAAGCTTGTCAAATAAATTACTCGTGTACTTAAAATTGTATGAGGTAAATTGTAAAAATAATTGAATTTTTCACCGTTGAGTGCGTATAAAAGCAGTAAGCTCGACTTTTAACAACACAAAATGTCTTTCGAAATAAACTCAACCCTAGTGAAATCTTTATTAGATCGTTAACTAGATCTTTATTCTCATCTTTACTGCGTTACCTTATAGCAAGTTAACATGTTATACTTTCATAAACGCACATATAAATCCTAGTTTAAGTAAAGAGTCATAATTAACTGAATATATTGGATCATAATGTAGAGTAAATATAGCAATGCTATAAATTATCGAAACGGTTGACAAAATTGTACTTGTAATTAACTGTCTGCAGTTAATGCTGCATACAGAATTGCTAATAATGGCTTTAATGAATATCCCAGTGAAATACCACGTAGAACAACTACGAGGCTATGATTACGTGTTTAAAATAAATTAAATGTAACTGTTTCAACTGGCTAGGCAGAAGAGCGGTTATAGTGCTCTTCTCTGAATCCAAAGGTTGCCGGTTCGAGCCTGATTAAAGTTAGTAACCTTCAAAGGTTTGATACTGGACCCAGTTGTCATTTGTCATTGGGCTATTAATTAATGATGCCATCTAATATCAGGTTGATGTTAAATAGTAAGAAGACCTGGGTTTGGACCAATTTCTTCGAAAGCGTTATAAAATGCCTCAAGCCTAGATATCCGCGAAATAAAGATACGAGTAACATATATAAATAAATTGAATTTATGAAATTTGTTCCGTTCATCATCAAATATCCAAATAGGAGTGTAACTTCATTAATTAATTGGAAATAATGAAATATACGGCTTATATCCATATATATGTTCATATGTACATATATGTATATACATTAATACATGTGTACATATATATGGTATTTAATGTTTTAGAATAGTCAATGAGTAAAACTGAAAAAAATTTACTACAAACGAATTTTTTTACGTATCATTGCAAAAACAGCGATGGATGAAATGGAATTAGTTTGGTGTGTATACATAGACAACACATAATGTTCATTCAGGGTATTTTAAAATTACTTTTTTGATAGAACGTTAATGTTTTGAATTTAATTTGGAGTTGTATTAATCGGGTTTAACATGTACTGTAGAGTCACACATGGTGCTCTAGGTCACACCTGTGCGGTATATGTAGGCAATGGTAGGCATCTGGCGCTGTGGCCATGTCAACCTGTAACACTACTACTATTCATCCGGGCTTGCAAATAAAACTTGTTTGAGCTTTTATTAGAATACATCAATGAGAGCTTGTTATCCAAAATAAAGATTTTTTTCTTTTAGAACAAAAGTAATGAGAGTTTATTAAGTAAAACCTCTTATAAATTGTGTATTTCATGCACTAAAAATTTTTCTATCTCTTGATGGAATCACCATGCATGGTAAATTCCTTAACCATGCAAATTTTTTTGTTTGAAACTGGAAATGGTTGCCATTTTAAGGTTGGACTGTTAAAAATAAACAATCCCATGTTCCCTATGATTAAGATCAAATAAATATAATATTTCGATAGTACATTAGGCCTAGTAACTGAAAGGAAATGAAGTAAATGCATGAAATTTCTGTCGTCTAGGTGGGGAGCAACATTAGCTTGAAGCAGTTAAAAGAGCAGTGCTTGATACGCACTAGGAAACTAACTTGGATGGGAACTAATTTAAAACTTGTTGTACATATTAAGTTGTCATACTTGAACATACATGTATTGTTTATTTAAGTTTGTAACTTGATATTTTGTTCTTTTAATTCTAGAGTTGTTTTTAAAAACATGTAAGTCATAAAAAAAGACTCAAAAGAGATTTTATTTACCTATCCTACTAATTCCGTAAGGAACTTCTTGTGAGCAGCAAAACTCTTTTGTTTATGAACCGATTTTGATGATTGAGTTGTCAAAATAAAGGGAATTCTATGTAGACGTCATGTTGCCCTCAGTTCAATGTACTTTGCCCCATTGGACTTAAAAGTTTCTATGTATTTTAAATATAAGACCAAATTTAGTAAGTTTACCTATAACATATTATTTATTTCATGAAATCAAACAGCTGTCTTCATAAAAACAACCCTTCTGTCATTTTAATTTATTTAGTTTTTCTGTTTACTTATCAGTTAACTTTCAAATTCAAATACAATGAAGACTGACAAAATGGGATAGTGTTTATTAACATGCAGTTTTCATTCAGAGCATTAGGGAGTGACAATTAGTTTATTTAATTTTTTGATCTTATTCTCTTTTAATTTATACAAGTTTCACCCCATCCGCCTAGCGCTCAGACTGGAGCTGTATTCGTCGAGTATCGACTGGCAACGACTCGTTTGAAAGTAATTAGAGATCTAATTACAGGTTTTTGTCTTATTTTGTCTTCGAGGGAATAGTGACAATTTATGCGTGTTATATAGGGGTGTAAAGCCTCGTCAAGCTTCGGCGTGAGTGTAAAGCGGGTTGAATGTCGAGCCCGGACTACCTCTTATACAGGCTTACACCAGGATCACGTGACGAGCCACCCTGTCGCTGATTGGCTGCAACTTGTTGAATATCCGCCAAGCGATTTGTGGAGGACAATTTGCTTGTACGGTTTGTTTGTAGAGAACGATTTGTTGTTGTCATAAATTAATATAACAACTGGTATGTAGTATTTTAGATTGAAATACGAATTTCGTAACAATAAACTAATGAAAAGGGCAGGACAATGTTAACAAGCAGTTATCACATTAACTATTTCAGAGAGCACTGCGTATTGTAGGCATTAGGTATTAATAGGAGTAACAGCACAACATGCATTCGTCGTGATTGTTAACTGTAACTGATTTATTGAAGGACATACCAGTTTACTTTGATTATGTTTAATTATGTTTAATAATTGAACATGCAATAGATATAGATTTTGAATACAGTAATTGATGGAGTAAATGTAGGGATGTTGCGAGCATCAATAAAGTTTTGTTATTGCAATAATATCTAATTACTGTATAGTAAATTAAACATAGATTCAATTACACACATTTAAATAATCGCATTTTGCAAAAAATAGTCTAGTATTATATTTTAAACCTTTAACTACGAAATCTATAGATGAACTGTCCCTAAATTTTAAAATAACAACCCAAAGAACTGTTATTGAACGGGTAATATATTTCTAAATTAATATTGTTTATAGTCTTAATATCAAATATAATTTATTTAACGATATTGTAAATATTTTTTATTCTTCGTTGGCATTTAATTTACACCTTATAACAAATTTAATTTAATATACTCATAATAAAAAGGTATACTGAAACTATACCAAACATCTAATATTACATAAAAAATGTATAAATATAAAAAACAAAAGCCATGAAATTAATTGGAGTAATTTACTGTTTGAACATAATTTTAACAGCTCACCACACGATCTACAATCACCAACCATGGTAAAGTAATATGCATGCAAAGCAGGAGTAACCTCAGGTAGTCTTGGGTAAGAACTTTTGTGAATTATTACCCAATGAAAAACAGGATAAATATTTTCCCTTTCGTAGTACGTGAATAACGTTTACAAAATGTAATGAAACCTAGAGAAAATTTAAAGTGTAAGTGTTTAATCTCTTGAAGAAATTTAATAAATAACTTGATTAAATTAATAACTGTGAGGAAACCTATACCGCGTGTAAAAAAGTCGGTCCGCCCATTTTAATTTTATATTTGTTGAGATAAACAAATATCGCTGGGGGGGGGGGGTGATAGTAACTCAACACAAAGTACTTTTGACGTTATCAAATATTTTTAGTCATGTTAGGGGGAAGGCCCACCATGAGTCAGAAGAAAATCTTAAATGGAAGCATAGGTTGATATGTACATCAAATTAAAGGTCTCACTTAGCAGAGTACAATGCTGCAAACTAGACTTAAAATGGATGACCCGGACAGAAATGGTAGGCGTTCAAAGTTTCCATTAGAATCATATGGGTAAAAACTAAAAATGCAATAACTTTCTTAATACTCAACCTTTTGACGTCTGGTTTGTGGCTAATTACTCCAAATTCAAAGACGTTTGAAATGATGTATGATGCGACAAAGCCAAAGCATATTTCTGTATAACTTCATTGGGGGACGTCCCATAGAGGACGTTAAAATACAAACATCCTTAGCCTCTGTCACATCAAACATAATCATTATATGTTATTTAAAATCATTATCATTATATGTACCATAATGAATTAGGTAGTGAAATATCAAACATTATAATCACTATATTATGAGTAATCATTCTCTATTCGCAATCATCATTCAAATTTTCAAAGTGATTTTCAAACATCGTATATAACAGTGAGACTAATTATAGCGTAAAAAACTATTAAATTTACTTTTGACTAGATTTAATCAGAAAGTATTACGGTACAGGTTTGAAAACATTAAATATTCTTTGAATATTTTAATGCCCACTGAATGGTTTAATACTTTCAAATATGATTCACGGGTTAAATTCAACGGTAGTTATTTATTCACCGAGTTCTTAGTCAATGGTTGAACTAAACTATAATTAATATTCTCTTTTTGTTAGTTTCATTAACATCAGTAAAGAGTAAAGTGGCTGAAAGTTAAGCTGTTTGTACACAATAAAGTTGTTTGTAATAAAATAATAATGAAATCACTATTTTCAAGCTTTTTGTAGCTTGTAATATTTTTTATTCAGTTTCTTTATTATTAAATTATTTCCATCAGACTTTTGATGTAAGGGGTAAATCATTTTGATATAAAAACCCCCTGATTTTGAATAAATTTAAATCCAAGAAAATATAAAATTATGATGGGGAAATAGAGTATTTCTAGTTATTAAAATCGAGCACGAAGTTGCATATTGGCATGCTACAATAATGAATCATCATTCGGTTTATAACTTTTGTTGTATGACTATTTTGCGTATTTCAATAACGTTTGTATATGAATATTAATCATTAACTTCCTCGATTATTTAACAAAGTGTTGTGACATCAAAAATACAGTAAGCAAAAATTTAAAAAGTGCAAAATAAATTTAGTTAAACCTCTCCCTGATCAACAAACAAAAACTAACTACCGTATTTAATTGAAGGAATAAAATTTGCTTAAGTTTATGTGAATTTATAAACAATAATACGGTAATATTAATTAATTAATACTAAAATAAAATACCACAAATTGTTTACGCTTAACGTATAAGTCACATTTGTGAGATAAAATCTATCACACTTGAATAATCAATATGAATGAGAGCGGAGATATGTCCTTGCCGAATATCACTGGCCACATTACCGAGCGACAGGCTGTCCCCAGGGACATTAGTGCACCGACGGCGGCCCCCTGGATGACGTCTGTTGAGACGGGACATATCGCACGTGGGTCATCATCATCATGATGACTTGGTTAGTGTTACTACAGTGACAGGCTGTCCCCGGGGACATTAGTGCACCGACGGCGGCCCCCTGGATGACGTCTGCTGAGACGCGACATATCGCACGTGGGTCATCATCATCATGATGACTTGGTTAGTGTTACTACAGTGACAGGCTGTCCCCGGGGACATTAGTGCACCGACGGCGGCCCCCTGGATGACGTCTGCTGAGACGGGGCATATCGCACGTGGGTCATCATCATCATGATGACTTGGTTAGTGTTACTACAGTGACAGGCTGTCCCCGGGGACATTAGTGCACCGACGGCGGCCCCCTGGATGACGCCTGCTGAGACGGGACATATCGCACGTGGGTCATCATCATCATGATGACTTGGTTAGTGTTACTACAGTGACAGGCTGCCCCCGGGGACATTAGTGCACCGACGGCGGCCCCCTGGATGACGTCTGCTGAGACGGGACATATCGCACGTGGGTCATCATCATCATGATGACTTGGTTAGTGTTACTACAGTGACAGGCTGCCCCCGGGGACATTAGTGCACCGACGGCGGCCCCCTGGATGACGTCTGCTGAGACGGGACATATCGCACGTGGGTCATCATCATCATGATGACTTGGTTAGTGTTACTACAGTGACAGGCTGCCCCCGGGGACATTAGTGCACCGACGGCGGCCCCCTGGATGACGTCTGCTGAGACGGGACATATCGCACGTGGGTCAGCATCATCATGATGACTTGGTTAGTGTTACTACAGTGACAGGCTGCCCCCGGGGACATTAGTGCACCGACGGCGGCCCCCTGGATGACGTCTGCTGAGACGGGACATATCGCACGTGGGTCAGCATCATCATGATGACTTGGTTAGTGTTACTACAGTGACAGGCTGCCCCCGGGGACATTAGTGCACCGACGGCGGCCCCCTGGATGACGTCTGCTGAGACGGGACATATCGCACGTGGGTCAGCATCATCATGATGACTTGGTTAGTGTTACTACAGTGACAGGCTGCCCCCGGGGACATTAGTGCACCGACGGCGGCCCCCTGGATGACGTCTGCTGAGACGGGACATATCGCACGTGGGTCAGCATCATCATGATGACTTGGTTAGTGTTACTACAGTGACAGGCTGCCCCCGGGGACATTAGTGCACCGACGGCGGCCCCCTGGATGACGTCTGCTGAGACGGGACATATCGCACGTGGGTCATCATCATCATGATGACTTGGTTAGTGTTACTACAGTGACAGGCTGCCCCCGGGGACATTAGTGCACCGACGGCGGCCCCCTGGATGACGTCTGCTGAGACGGGACATATCGCACGTGGGTCATTATGATGATGCGACCAACGTATTGTGTAAAGGAAACGCATCGTGTGAGGCATCGTAGATAATTGTTAGCAGTATATTGCTTCAATAAGATTAGTACCAAATACTAGTATGAATCTTTACACTATAATAATTTACTAAAGATTTCCCACTGACCGAAATTCATCAGAAATTGTACTTGATATGGACCCAATTTTCTTGAAACTATTTTAACACTGAAAAATCAGTTCTGCCCGATGTTATAGCATTTGCTATTACAACAGCTGTTTATTGATTTTATCAACTACACTTCTTCCATAACATTAACATTGAAACTTCAAAAGCCAGTAGAGCATATCCCTGGGGACAGTTGTGAATTATAATGGGATTTTGCTCATCTAGATGACAAAACCTGTCTAACGGTATGCGCGGGTTTATCCTACGATGCGTACCAGCTGAGAAAAAATGAGGAAAAGACTCATACTTACCTATTAATATATAGATTTAGTGGAATCGGTGAGAGTTATTAAAGTGAAAGTATATCCACAGACACAATACTGCACTCATGATGATTAAATACTTTACTTTTTTATATACGAATTTCGTAACAGAGTTGGAAATGTTGTGAAACTCGAGTTTTGAAAATAACTTAACATATTTGGTCACTTAAGGCATAAATTTGCCATGTTACCTCTACTTATAGATCATACCAAAAACATTTTATGGATCAGCGCAATTGTTAATAGTTACAGACTCCTCAAGACAATATTGTTATTAGATTGAGCCCTGAAGACTTGAGAATGTCAGGAGCAGAACATTCTACCTCACTTGGATCGATGGTTTTGTGCTACTAAACACAAAATACGAGTTATCACAAAGAATATAAGTTTCTATTAGATATAATCTATTCATTATTTAATAAATAATAAAAAATAAGCCCTATTTTAGTTTTTTTAAGTACATTAGTTTTATATTAGATATAACAATAGTTTTTGTTAATGGCCAATTTATACTACATAATGTAGTTTCAAAGGAAAAAATATGGATAAAAAAATACCATTAAAAATAAAACGCCAGTAGGTTGTACCTAAATTATCCTTTTTAATGCATTTTTACGGTAAATAACGAATTTATCGTCCAGTTTATTGCCTACTGAGTGAAGATTGAATCAATTTTTTGTGTGGTACACAAGTCCTCCAACATTTTAAAATTCTTCTATTTGCGAAAAAAGTTTTAAAACCATTAACTGCAAATGCCTTTTTTGTTGTGGTTGCTTTATATACCAATTGTGAAAAATCGCAATGAATCGGTTTGATAGATATTCCTAAGATATTGCTTGGACCTATTTTAAGTGTTTATTTATTTTAAAAGTTTTTCGTGAGGCCATCAACACGTTCTGAAAAATTGTAATTGTTTTTTGCGGACGATTCGTCACTCAGATGATGATCGCTCCAGTAGGTCCAACATGTTCAACTGAGGCGGAAAACGACCGTATGTCACCAAACACGGCTTTGCTTCTACGGTCATGCAATTTGCAATTTTTACTTTTTTGCTTTATTGTTGCATGTGAATCGTCACTGTGTTGGATTTCTGAAAGTTTGAAGTAACCACTTATACTGTACATGCTAGAATGTTAGTATTTTTATAGCAAATTATGTACACAATTAAAGAGATCATAATAAAATAGATATATTGAGTACTAGATTAATGCAGTTTGTAAACTAAATTGCGTAAGAGATATCTGTTGGAGCGGACTAAATTCACGAATACGAGCTATTAAACCAATCCAACCTATCATGTTGTTAAGTGAGTTTGTTAAGCGGCTTACAAGTGAGACAGAAACTCTATATGGTGCTGGGATGAGTTATAGTCCATACTGGGGAGTAACAATTTATGGTTGAACTGAACATGGGTCAGATTGTCATTAATCAAATTTTTCTACTGTCTATTCTAATAAAAATCTTTCTTGTTTTATGAAAATTATAACTAAGGAGATATTAAAATAAAATGTAAATTTAATTTACTTTTCGTGCAAGTAAAACTCTTGGTTATCATGTAACCCTGTGACTTTAAACATAACCACGATATATTAACTGTTACGAAAAACCCTCACAAACAAAAAATATTTACTATTGATGTTCACATTGTTTTGTCGGAGGAGTGAAAATTTGGTCTTTTGATTATATTCTAGAGTAGAGACAATAGTATTTTATTTCCTAGTAAATTATTTAAAAATAATTTACTATAACTTCAAAAGGATTTAGTTGTACTTTATAGTTTTAGTTTTAACAGATTGCGTTATCAGCTATATGCATTAATAGCAGTTTTTAATTTTTAATTTAAAAGCTTCCAAAAATACTCTAACAATACAGGGTGTCTATAAAAAACCTTTACAACTTTACCATCCTCCCATCCTCTTTCCATGTAACATACAAGTTTTCTAAAAAATACCACATGAAAGATTGGCTCAAAAAGTTTTAATCAGTAGCAGTTTTATCGGCTGATTGGTTTATATTGTTGCCTGGTAAACAATAACAAATAATTTTTGAATCCCGTAAGAATCGCAATGGATGTTCGTATTAAAGTGCAGTGTGTGGAGTGTTTTATTGAAACGAAGCCCTAATTGTTGGTCTTGAAGGAGGATTCCTATTGTATCTTGTCCGAAATCTCCGTTAAACAACAACATAAGGCTTGGTTTCAATAAACCACTCCACACACTGCGGTCCAATACGAACTTCCATTGCGATTCTTATGGGACTCAAATATTATTTGTTATTGTTTACCAGGCAACAATATAAACCAATAAGCTGATAAAAATGATTCTAATTAAAAATTTTTGAGCCACTCTTTCATGTGGTGTTTTTAGAAAAATTGTATGTTACATGGAAAGAGGATGAGAGGATGGTAAAGTTGTAAAAATTTTTATAGACACCCTGTATAATTAACCAAATAAGATATTATCGATATTTGACGGTAAAGAATTGATCTTTCTATATATTAACGAAAAAATCTAGATTTTGCAAAAGATACCAAGATAATGTAATCACCTTTGTTAATAAGCACATGCCAGTTGTTATTGCTTTTAGTTGCAGAACTGATCAGATGCAATAATTGCATTGTGGACCACAGTGCTAATGAATATGTTGATTGGTAAACATTGCCAGACAGCTCTGTCGCACTCTTATTGCTGGAAAAGTACAATTATAAAAAACAATACAGTTTATAGAGTACATTTATTTTACTATCCATCCAAAAAATTACTAATTATACTTTTGGAGGGAATATAAATACATGTTACCTTTAGGGTCAAAACAAAACCTATAGTATATGCAGCATTTCCTAGTTCTGGTTTGTTAAATTAATTTTCTTCTTCCTTTATCATTGTAAAGTGTTGTTAGTTGTAAACTGTGTATCAATGAATTCTTATTAACAACAAGTATGCGATAATTATAAAGAAAAAAGATTATTCATAGTCATAAAAGTCATTTTTTGTTTAATCATTCTATCACTCTAACACATTAAAAAAGTTTTGTACTCCATTTGCTGTTCCAAATTCAAAATCAGATATCTAGAATTCCTGGATGTAAATGGAAGTATAATTTACTAGCCGCAATTCCGAGCAATCGTTTTGCGAAGAAATGAAGAACGGACGAGATAACTAGAGTGTAAGGTTAACTACTGAAGTACAATCGGTAAAGTATCTGAAATCTGTATCTCGGAGCCAATACGCTTGGGGCGGGCCTTTGTCAACTTCTGCTAACTTTCCAAGTCGAACTTCTGTTATACAACCTCTGAACTTAGCATTTTATTTCACCGAATCTCCCCTGTACTGCAATTAGATACATTTCTTCTACAAGCTTCTTCTCATGGGGCTGTTACATTTTACCCCTTTTACTTTCTCCCTCTATACCATAGTATATGGAGAAAGTATTGTTTTCGTCAAAATTTTCGAATTTGAGTTGTTGGTGGATTTATCCATTTTGGTGCCCCCTGAGTCCAAAAAAGTGGTTTTCAGAGTGATGTCTGTGTGTGTGTGTGTCTGTGTGTCCGTGTGTCTGGATGTAAACAGAGCTAGAGAATGCCCCCATGGTCCGATTTTGGTGAAATTTGGTATGTAGCTCCAAACTCACAATAATTCCAGGCGTTTTTTTCATTTTTTTGAATTTTTGATTTTTAAGGGTTGTTTACCCCCCAAAACCCCCAAAAATTGTCAAAAATCAAAATTTCTCAAAAACGGCTCTAACGATTTTGATTAAAATTTTATGGTTTATTATGCTTAAAATGGTGAATAAAATGACACCACCCGCATCTCCGAGAAAATGCGCGTTCAAAAGTTATGAAGTAAAAAGTGTTTCAAAAAACAATTTTTTGGATTTTCAAAATAGCTGTTGTCTCGAAATAAATTTTACTTATCACCATTAAATCAAGTTCAAAAAACTAAATAATCCAGTATTTTAAATTATTGCTCTACGTAAAGTGGTTGCGGAGAAAATGCAATTTTTCGTTTAGCGGTAAACACAGTACGTTGTTAAAAGTCACAGACGCGCGTAGGGTCAAACGAGCGCTGCTCAGCTGGTAGCTATCCGACTGAGTCATCAAGACATTAATATTTGATAACACCTTTTTTTATATTGTTGGAAGAAAGTATGTGTCAGTTAACTGATACCGTTTATTTTATAATAAGATTATACATTTATTTAAATGAAACCTACTTATATGTATCATTAAATTAAGCCTCTTTATCTTGTATATAAATATTGCGATACTTATTTAATATGCGAATGAATAAAAATTGCTACCTTGGCTGGATCTGTTACCGCATGTTACTTTTCTGTTAAAACAATCCAAAATTGAGTATATCCATTATTACATATTTACCGGCGTTACAGTTCAATTCTAAGATGCTACATCAAATATATCGTATCATGTACCATCGTGGACCCCAAGGCGGGTTGTCATGTGGTCAAGTAAATATCAACAAATACAAAGAACTACTTATTGAAGGATGGTTACGAGGAATAAATATCAAATTGTGACGACGCTCACGTAACCAATACTTTACAACTTACCGCACAACTTACCCTCACCAAACTTGGCTTGTCTCCTTTGTGTTATGTCATGGTACGGGCAAATATCACCAAAAACACGTAGTAAAAAAGAAACCTACTTTATATTTTACGAAATTTGGAACTATTTTCTATTTAACGTTAAGAATTATGACCTATTTGCTTATTTACAAGCAAGGCCAAATGTAAGATTCGAACTTGAATATTTTTATGCGTGATGATTTTAGTGCCCGGAACTCAAGAGTCAACATAAAAATGGCAAAGTCCAAAAACTGTATTAAACTTGTCCCTAAACGTAAATCACTAAATGTAACTCCTTGATTCTCAACGACACAAAAACATCATCCTAATAAGATAAACCAAAATAGTCTCCATAACATTGGATGTCGTCGATTTTATTTTTTCCCATGCCTTTTTATTTCTAACTTTTATATTTTCTATTTTTTCTATTTTTCTATTTTTTGTTTTTAGTGTATGTAAAACATAACTATATTATCTTTATTACTATGATCCTAATGCCTCTACACTCGTATTGTGTATTGTGAATGTTTTGGATATTGATAAGCGTTTTTATTGTGTGGTGAATCACAAAACAAAGGTTATATTTTTTGTAAAAGCCGCTTAGAAATTTGCTAGTTGAGTCGTATGAATTTTTCATGTTTTGTAAAGAGGCGTGTTCATTATGGAGTCATTACAAACAGAATGTCCAAGTAGTCTCTCCCGCAATATGACAGGGCTGCAACCTAGTTATCAATTATCTCGTTTCATTAAGTCGCCTCCTGGTTCTCCGAAACTGTTGTCGAATAAGATTTATATACATACAGTGTGTTCATTTTTTTATGCTCACCATTGGGATCTCGCAAACTATAAAAGTTACAGGATATGTCAAAATAGCAAAGTGGTCCGGAATTATAAGCTGAACAAACTTATGTGTAAAAACCCCAGATATTTATACTATTGCGTTCGCTGCGCTCGAAAAACTGTTTTTCCTCGAAACCTCTTTTGCCTATAACTTTGTCATTTGTTAAAATACCATAAAAACCTTTTAGAAAAAAACCTTACCGAAATTCAACAAAGATTCTGAATATAAATTTTTTTACTTTGAACCGTTTTTGAGATATTTTAGACAAGTTGATTATTTGTAATACAAGTAAGTTTTTTTCATCATCATAAAAACAAATAATTTTTTGATAAAAAATAAATAAATATGGAATATTTATTTTTCATAATAATTATTTAATTCAAAAAATGTGATTAATAAGTAACCCTGAAATGCTTATAGGAGGATGCTTCTAGCATGCGTTACAATAATGGTGTAAATCAGTTGTATTTCACTTTGTGATTCACATTTTGTTGTTTACATTGTTGATCAGCTGTTTACTGGCATCCGCTTTTGCCATGAAACAATGGTGTAAATCGGCTAAATAAGCAAGGATTCGCTCTGGTACACGCGAACCGTCTAGGTGCGTTGAATAAAATTCCCATTTTCCCCGCCCCTGGGAGATCTTTCAGTTTCTACCTGTCCTCGGCCGCGTGGGTATCCGATCGTTCCTGCCGTCCTGGAGTTGACCCTTGTAATCCTCACTAATGCGCGGGGGTATTGGATCAGCTAGAAGAGGCCCAAAATCGCGTGGGTATTCGATAGCAGCCGTAAGAATGTCCTTGGTCAAAGGCACTAAACGAAAGGATGTATTCAAATGCTTCGCAAGTGAACACATATGTTTTTCTTCCCAAGGAACGGGTTGTTACTCACCGCTCAGGCCGTCATATGAGAATCAAATTTTGAGTGTTCTTTACAGTGATTTAGGATTTATTGAGACAAAGCGATGTTTTACACGTGACAGAGCCAAAATTAATTATGTGCGACCATCTGGCGAGCCAGCCCACGGTTAGTCGAATCATTCTGGTTGGGAATAATGTCTTCATAAAAATTCTCCATGCACACTATCCAGACTTCTTGGAGGAGGCCTAAGCTAAATTTATGGACCCTACCTCCTAATAATAATTATAAAACGAATGTTTTAAACCGTTAATATTAAATTATATTTAATTAGCTAATAGTACTAATTAGATCTGCTTCAAACACTTTGTAGAGTAAGTAGTTCAACAAATAAATTTAATAAGATAATACCAGCATAAAAAAATCGTTTACCAATAAACTAAATAGCAACACAACTATAAGCGCTGGACTTAGCACACGAGCGTTTACACATTTAGACCTCGCCAACCCGTCATGTAGAGTTGTAACGTCAGTTCACTAAGCCGCTTCCAACTGAGTTACCAACTCCGTGTATTGCTGTGATGAGTTATAGACCCTAATGCGGTTTAACAATTTATGGCTCAACATACGGTCAGATTGTCGCCATACGAGTAGCTGCAAAGTTGTGCTAATAGTTCTCGGAACTGATGTCAATATTTTGCTTGTACATTATAGAGAAGCAAAATGCCCTAAGCCCACTTCAAGTTTTGTGATTGTCAAGTTGAACAAATATACTTTAGGGAACGATTACAACAAAATATATTTCAAGGTTATCAAAACTTTTTGGGCCATGTCAGGAGAACGACCAGCCAAGAGTCATAAAAACTCCTTAAACGTAACTAAGGTTAATATGTACAGCAAATTAAATATCTTGTTTGGCTGAGTACAACACTGCAAACCGTGTTTTAAGTTAGACATTTAAAGAAGCGATTAGCTAGAAGAAAATCGTAGGTAATGAAATTTTTCTTAAAATTTTAGGGGAAAAACAATTTTTAAATTTAATGTTTTTAAATTTAATGTGGTGATCCACAAACCTGGCGTTAAAAGATGAAATACTACTTAAGTTATCGCATTTTTGAAAGGTTTTACCTTTATTAATTTAATTGAAAGTTTGATAACGTACTATTTCCGTCATGGTCATCTATTTGTAGTCTGGTTTTCGGCATTGTACTCAATTAAGACCTTCAATTTTACCTACATAACAATCTATGCTTACATTTAACATTTTCTCATGTTTCCAAGTGGGGCATCCCACTTAAATGAATCTAACTTTTTTTAATAATGTCAAAAGATATTTCGTGTTAAGTCATTAACATTCACCAAAGGATATTATTTATCTTAAAAATTAGGGGAAGGGTACGTCTTACACTCTCTATAACCACAGTTTAAAGTACTGTTGACGTTTGATCAAAATTGACCAAAAACTAGCAAAATAAGCACTGCTTGATTGTTTTAACTATTATCAGATTTTTGTTTTTAGTCTTTGGGTGATATTGGAAAAACTGTTAATTTAATAGGCTTAACATAATTATTATTTTTCAAGCATATACGAACATTGGCTTCGGCGAAATCCAAAAAAAATCTTAAAACAGTGAATTAAGAGTCATCATCACCCCTGGACCGGTAACCCATTGTTGCGCAGTCGACAATGTTAACCATACGGCTTTTATGCTAAAACGTGGTCTTGTATTCCCAAGTTTCGGACGCCGTTTTTCAACCGATTTTCTTGAAATTTGGTAAGTGTTTAGTTGAATAGTTATACTAGGTTTCTCATACCTCGGAATTTTGAAAATTTAACAAATATTACTCTCTGTGACGTCGCAAAGTAACTCGATTTTCCTTGGTTAATATTTCAAAATTTAGTAAAATTTTCAAAATTTCGAGGTATGAGAAACCTAATATAAGTATTCAACTAAACACTTAACCAACTTTCAAGAAAATCGGTTGAAAAACGGCGTCCGAAACAGGGTTAATACAAAACCATGTTTTAGCATAAAAGCCGTATGATTAACATTGCCGATTGCGCAAAAATAGGCTACTGGCCCAGGGGTGAAGATGACTCTTCACCCCTGGCTGTCTTTTATTCACCCCTCTCTGGGTGAAGGGGTGAATAAAAGACAGGACAAACTAACCTTTCCTCTCAGAATTGGCTTTGGATCTGATGAGCTATTATGAATCAATGTTGAAAACACTGAATTATTAACATGCCGTACTTCAGTTTTGCCCCTTATAAAAAAACAGTTTTACGTGTGATATGAGGAGAAACACAGTAACAGCTGGCACTAAAGAAATCACTCAAGCAACTGTTCTTTAATGAACAAGAATCAATAGCTAACAATTGATGTATTGATGTATATCAATAATGTGTTGTTTTGTACCAAAAAATTTTATTTGTAATTGTTATCTAGTACTTTAAATGTGGTGACAATTTATAGAACATTATTAATTAAAACTACTCGATGAAAAAAATTATTAAGTCAAAACAGACAGAACAAACTTTGGGTGATTGCTACTTGAGCGAGAAGTTCAAGTATTTTTAAAAGAGCAAACTATAGTCGCTCTATTCTCCTGGGGCTAGCACCTGTGATATCAACCATCTGTTGCCAATGTTGTTTTCACGAAAGCATTCAACTCCCTTTCCTTGGGTCGGCTGTTGAGTCCATGCCAGGAACCTTTCCTTTCTCCTATTGAGCTCCCAGCGCTCGATATCTAAGGTGGAGCAGGGGAAATCGAGATTAATCGCTGTCGCCAAGCTCTGTGCCGCCGCCTCGTGATCGCCCGAAAACAGCGCCTCGGCCAGTGAGTCCTCAGATGTAACGAGTGCCGAGAATGCCTTGAGGTTGGCTGCCTTGACCAGGTCTACCAGCTTGGGAACATCCAAACCACCATCCCTTTTAGAACAATGGACCAATTGGTTTGTCACATGGATAGGCAGGTGATAGAACTCCTTGATGGACATTCTGATTTCTTGATCCAGGCACCGGAGTTAGCCATCGCTGGGGAGGTCATTTATCAGCAGGTGGAGATACGCTGGTATAATATAGCTCGTTGTAAGCTCTAGTTTTTGTCTTGGCTTCAGACGTAGCCTCCCACATCTTCTGACAGCTTCGACTACCGGTTGGGATTTTCACCAATTAGCCATCCCTTCATTGATAGAGAAAAAAGCACCAAGGTACTTGAACTCCTCAGTAGGGTCCACATTCCTGATTGTTTCAGCGCTCACCCGAACTTGTATCTTCTCAGGAACCCAGCTCCTTTCCTTAGGCTTGATGCCGAAGACTAAGCATTTTTGAATGGACAAATCCATGTGAAGTCCCTCCAGGAAGTTGACGGTGACGTCCAGGAGGCCTTGGAGTTCCTGTTCGTTGTTGCTGCACCGATCTGCTGATCAAATCGTCAGCAAACGCCAATGCAGGAATTCGAAAACCATCAACAGTGAATCCAGATCCTGATTGACTGAGGCGCCTGAGCAGGTTGTTCAGCATAACGTTGAACAGCAGGGGTGAGAGAGGGTCACCCTGCTTGATCCCCCCCCCCCCCGTCTGAGCTTGAGAGAAAATCCACCACAGTTCTTGAAGCATGTGCTTGATTTGTTATATGCATCTTCAAGGATTGCGACCACCGCAGGTGGAGCACCAGCGGCCTGCAACGATTTAATGATGGCCTCGTGAGGGACGGCATCGAACGCTTTACTGATATCGAGTACCGCCGCGGCTATTCCGCTCTTCTTGCCTCTCCTGATGAATTCAATGGAGGTATCTGGTGTTGACAAAACAGCCGTTCCGCTCCGTGAACCCCCTCTGTCTGACGTCAAGCCTGATTCCTTTTCTTAGTTTGTCTTCCAGCACTCCACTAAACACTCTGGCAAGGACGTTCCCTATGGTTATTGGTCGCCAGCCTCCTGGGCCCGAAAGGTCTTTGCCTTCTTAAGGAATCATAGAAATCAAATTCTCACACCAGGATCGAGGATATTTACCCGAAAGCAAAACACAATTAAAGACCCCAGCCAAGAGATGCGCATATCCTTTGAAATTCAAAATGTTTTCCCGCCTGACTCCGTCCGGTCCGGGAGCTCCCTTGGGTTTCATTTTCCTAAGTCTTACCCTCACATTCGCCGCAGTTATAGGTTAGAGTTTCCAGCACTCCACTGGATCCACTGGTGAAAGTTGATTGAATTCGGCGCCTGCCCCCATAACTCTGTGTATGTCCGCGGAATTCCATGCTTTGGGGGGACTTGAGCAGAAGGCCCTCTGAACCCACCAAGTTAGTCCTGACGCACCAGCTCTGCCAGTCTAGAAGGGTTCTTGATGAAGAGTTCCTGAGTGCTAGCGTATTCTTTCCTCTTGATCCCCACGGGTTGATTCCTCTGGCCACTTTGTCTCTTCCTATTAATTCTAGTGCCGATGGTTGGGGCTTTTCGCATCGCTTCCGTTACTCTGGCAATGAAGGTGTCGAGCCAGTCCGGATCAGGCAGACCACCCTCTCTGAGTTTGTTACTCAATTCAAAGCCGTACTCTTCCTTTGGCTCCACCCGTAGCCATTGAGCAATCGGGTCCGATGTTAAGCTGTCCAGCGCAGGAGAAAAGTCTAACTGATTCTGGTCAGGGCAGGATTTGGAGACTCTGGATCTTCCAGCACATGTTCAGCCTCCATGCGAATGACTGGATTCAGCTGGTCTCTGGAAAAAGGCGGGGCAATGTTGACATTTCATCGGAATGAAGGGGATTCGGTAGGCCTGGGGGTGCTCGTTCTGGGTTGACGCAGAGAATTCAGGAATGGCCTGGGATAGTCCGATGACAGTCGATAAATTGATGCCAAATTTATTTTCCAACATATTTTTATACCGTATTACATATGGTAAACATAACAACAAATGAACACATTGCAGGTCAAGAGGGGGTGAGGGAGTACACAGATGTAAAAAATTTCCGTTCTACTATTTTCGTGCATCTTACTATCTTCAAAGCAGGTACGGTGATTAGCTAAATGTAAATTGATTAAAGACGGTAAATCTTTCTGAACAGCAAGATTGCTGTGTACTTATACTTTTTTAACAGTTATAAAAACAGTTCTTGTTTAATAGTTTGGTCTGAATTAAAATATTTCAATAGTTTAAATCTTACTATTAACTGATTTTTTAATTATAATTTAATCAACAGAGTTTACCATTTAAATAAACGTTCAAAATTTAATAATACCCTATAAATGTTCAAAAACAGACAAAGAAAAAATATAATTTGGCATTAGCCAAAATATTACCTTCCTGTAACACATTTGTTATAGTTTTTTTTTTTTTTTTTTTTTTTTACTAATATGAGGATTTAAATATAGTAGAGTGATAGGGGTTGTAGCTTTATACAGAACATCTAATACGAGTTCTTCATACAGAAGAGAAAGAGATACGGCCCTCACTATAACTCACAGTGCCGCAATACAGCAGTAATACTTGACAAGGGCAGCAACCAACTACACAAGCCAGTTCGTTACAACGTTTCCTCTCTCCGCTCTGCTCATCAATACAATACAGACATCAGTGTATCTCACATTGCCGCAATACAGCAGTAATACTTGAGAAAGGCAGCAATCAACTTCACAAGCCAGTTCGTTACAACGTTTCCTCTCTCCGCTCTGCTCATCAATACAATACAGACATCAGTGTATCTCACATTGCCGCAATACAGCAGTAATACTTGACAAGGGCAGCAATCAACTTCACAAGCCAGTTCGTTACAACGTTTCCTCTCTCCGCTCTGCTCATCAATACAATACAGACATCAGTGTATCTCACATTGCCGCAATACAGCAGTAATACTTGAGAAAGGCAGCAATCAACTTCACAAGCCAGTTTGTTACAACGTTTCCTCTCTCCGCTCTGCTCATCAATACAATACAGACCTCAGTGTATCTCACAGTGCCGCAATACAGCAGTAATACTTGAGAAAGGCAGCAATCAACTTCACAAGCCAGTTTGTTACAACCTTTCCTCTACCCGCTCTTCTCATCAATACAATACAGACATCAGTGTATCTCACATTGCCTCAATACAGCAGTAATACTTGAGAAAGGCAGCAATCAACTTCACAAGCCAGTTTGTTACAACCTTTCCTCTACCCGCTCTTCTCATCAATACAATACAGACCTTAGTGTATCTCACAGTGCCGCAATACAGCAGTAATACTTGACAAGGGCAGCAATCAACTACACAAGCCAGTTCGTTACAACGTTTCCTCTCTCCGCTCTGCTCATCAATACAATACAGACCTCAATGTATCTCACAGTGCCGCAATACAGCAGTAATACTTGACAAGGGCAGCAATCAACTACACAAGCCAGTTCGTTACAACGTTTCCTCTCTCCGCTCTGCTCATCAATACAATACAGACCTCAATGTATCTCACAGTGCCGCAATACAGCAGTAATATTTGACAAAGGCAGCAATCAACTACACAAGCCAGTTCGTTACAACGTTTCCTCTCTCCGCTCTGCTCATCAATACAATACAGACCTCAATGTATCTCACAGTGCCGCAATACAGCAGTAATACTTGACAAGGGCAGCAATCAACTACACAAGCCAGTTCGTTACAACGTTTCCTCTCTCCGCTTTCCTCATCAATACAATACAGACATCAGTGTATCTCACAGTGCCGCAATACAGCAGTAATAACTGGACAAAGCCAGTAATCAACTACACAAGCCAGTTCGTTACAACGTTTCCTCTCTCCGCTCTGCTCATCAATACAATACAGACCTCAATGTATCTCACAGTGCCGCAATACAGCAGTAATACTTGACAAGGGCAGCAATCAACTACACAAGCCAGTTCGTTACAACGTTTCCTCTCTCCGCTCTGCTCATCAATACAATACAGACCTCAATGTATCTCACAGTGCCGCAATACAGCAGTAATACTTGACAAGGGCAGCAATCAACTACACAAGCCAGTTCGTTACAACGTTTCCTCTCTCCGTTTTCCTCATCAATACAATACAGACCTCAATGTATCTCACAGTGCCGCAATACAGCAGTAATACTTGACAAGGGCAGCAATCAACTACACAAGCCAGTTCGTTACAACGTTTCCTCTCTCCGCTCTGCTCATCAATACATTACAGACCTCAATGTATCTCACAGTGCCGCAATACAGCAGTAATACTTGACAAGGGCAGCAATCAACTACACAAGCCAGTTCGTTACAACGTTTCCTCTCTCCGCTCTGCTCATCAATACAATACAGACCTCAATGTATCTCACAGTGCCGCAATACAGCAGTAATACTTGACAAGAGCAGCAATCAACTACACAAGCCAGTTCATTACAACGTTTCCTCTCTCCGCTCTGCTCATCAATACAATACAGACCTCAATGTATCTCACAGTGCCGCAATACAGCAGTAATACTTGACAAGGGCAGCAATCAACTACACAAGCCAGTTCGTTACAACGTTTCCTCTCTCCGCTTTCCTCATCAATACAATACAGACCTCAATGTATCTCACAGTGCCGCAATACAGCAGTAATACTTGACAAGGGCAGCAATCAACTACACAAGCCAGTTCGTTACAACGTTTCCTCTCTCCGCTCTGCTCATCAATACAATACAGACCTCAATGTATCTCACAGTGCCGCAATACAGCAGTAATACTTGACAAGGGCAGCAATCAACTACACAAGCCAGTTCGTTACAACGTTTCCTCTCTCCGCTCTGCTCATCAATACAATACAGACCTCAATGTATCTCACAGTGCCGCAATACAGCAGTAATACTTGACAAGGGCAGCAATCAACTACACAAGCCAGTTCGTTACAACGTTTCCTCGCTCCGCTCTGCTCATCAATACAATACAGACCTCAATGTATCTCACAGTGCCGCAATACAGCAGTAATATTTGACAAGGGCAGCAATCAACTACACAAGCCAGTTCGTTACAACGTTTCCTCTCTCCGCTCTGCTCATCAATACAATACAGACCTCAATGTATCTCACAGTGCCGCAATACAGCAGTAATACTTGACAAGGGCAGCAATCAACTACACAAGCCAGTTCGTTACAACGTTTCCTCTCTCCGCTTCCCTCATCAATACAATACAGACATCAGTGTATCTCACAGTGCCGCAATACAGCAGTAATAACTGGACAAAGCCAGTAATCAACTACACAAGCCAGTTCGTTACAACGTTTCCTCTCTCCGCTCTGCTCATCAATACAATACAGACCTCAATGTATCTCACAGTGCCGCAATACAGCAGTAATACTTGACAAGGGCAGCAATCAACTACACAAGCCAGTTCGTTACAACGTTTCCTCTCTCCGCTCTGCTCATCAATACAATACAGACCTCAATGTATCTCACAGTGCCGCAATACAGCAGTAATATTTGACAAGGGCAGCAATCAACTACACAAGCCAGTTCGTTACAACGTTTCCTCTCTCCGCTCTGCTCATCAATACAATACAGACCTCAATGTATCTCACAGTGCCGCAATACAGCAGTAATACTTGACAAGGGCAGCAATCAACTACACAAGCCAGTTCGTTACAACGTTTCCTCTCTCCGCTTTCCTCATCAATACAATACAGACATCAGTGTATCTCACAGTGCCGCAATACAGCAGTAATAACTGGACAAAGCCAGTAATCAACTACACAAGCCAGTTCGTTACAACGTTTCCTCTCTCCGCTCTGCTCATCAATACAATACAGACCTCAATGTATCTCACAGTGCCGCAATACAGCAGTAATACTTGACAAGGGCAGCAATCAACTACACAAGCCAGTTCGTTACAACGTTTCCTCTCTCCGCTCTGCTCATCAATACAATACAGACCTCAATGTATCTCACAGTGCCGCAATACAGCAGTAATACTTGACAAGGGCAGCAATCAACTACACAAGCCAGTTCGTTACAACGTTTCCTCTCTCCGCTCTGCTCATCAATACAATACAGACCTCAGTGTATCATACATAGGCCCAATACAGCAGTAATACTTGAGAAAGACAACAATCAACTACACAAGCCAGTTCATTACAACGTTTCCTCTCTCCGCTTTCCTCATCAATACAATACAGACCTCAGTGTATCATACATAGGCCCAATACAGCAGTAATACTTGAGAAAGACAACAATCAATTACACAAGCCAGTTCATTACATCCTCTCTCCGCTTTCCTCATCAATACAATACAGACCTCAGTGTATCTCACAGTGCCGCAATACAGCAGTAATACTTGACAAGGGCAGCAATCAACTACACAAGCCAGTTCGTTACAACGTTTCCTCTCTCCGCTCTGCTCATCAATACAATACAGACCTCAATGTATCTCACAGTGCCGCAATACAGCAGTAATACTTGACAAGGGCAGCAATCAACTACACAAGCCAGTTCGTTACAACGTTTCCTCTCTCCGCTCTGCTCATCAATACAATACAGACCTCAATGTATCTCACAGTGCCGCAATACAGCAGTAATACTTGACAAGGGCAGCAATCAACTACACAAGCCAGTTCGTTACAACGTTTCCTCTCTCCGCTCTGCTCATCAATACAATACAGACCTCAGTGTATCATACATAGGCCCAATACAGCAGTAATACTTGAGAAAGACAACAATCAACTACACAAGCCAGTTCATTACAACGTTTCCTCTCTCCGCTTTCCTCATCAATACAATACAGACCTCAGTGTATCATACATAGGCCCAATACAGCAGTAATACTTGAGAAAGACAACAATCAACTACACAAGCCAGTTCATTACAACGTTTCCTCTCTCCGCTTTCCTCATCAATACAATACAGACCTCAGTGTATCTCACAGTGCCGCAATACAGCGGTAATACTTGACAAGAGCAGCAATCAACTACACAAGCCAGTTGGTTACAACGTTTCCTCTCTCCGCTTTCCTCATCAATACAATACAGACCTCAGTGTATCTCACAGTGCCGCAATACAGCGGTAATACTTGACAAGAGCAGCAATCAACTACACAAGCCAGTTCATTACAACGTTTCCTCTCTCCGCTTTCCTCATCAATACAATACAGACCTCAGTGTATCTCACAGTGCCGCAATACAGCGGTAATACTTGACAAGAGCAGCAATCAACTACACAAGCCAGTTCATTACAACGTTTCCTCTCTCCGCTTTCCTCATCAATACAATACAGACCTCAGTGTATCACACAGTGCCGCAATACAGCGGTAATACTTGACAAGAGCAGCAATCAACTACACAAGCCAGTTCATTACAACGTTTCCTCTCTCCGCTTTCCTCATCAATACAATACAGACCTCAGTGTATCTCACAGTGCCGCAATACAGCGGTAATACTTGACAAGAGCAGCAATCAACTACACAAGCCAGTTCATTACAACGTTTCCTCTCTCCGCTTTCCTCATCAATACAATACAGACCTCAGTGTATCTCACAGTGCCGCAATACAGCGGTAATACTTGACAAGAGCAGCAATCAACTACACAAGCCAGTTCATTACAACGTTTCCTCTCTCCGCTTTCCTCATCAATACAATACAGACCTCAGTGTATCTCACAGTGCCGCAATACAGCGGTAATACTTGACAAGAGCAGCAATCAACTACACAAGCCAGTTCATTACAACGTTTCCTCTCTCCGCTTTCCTCATCAATACAATACAGACCTCAGTGTATCTCACAGTGCCGCAATACAGCGGTAATACTTGACAAGAGCAGCAATCAACTACACAAGCCAGTTCATTACAACGTTTCCTCTCTCCGCTTTCCTCATCAATACAATACAGACCTCAGTGTATCTCACAGTGCCGCAATACAGCGGTAATACTTGACAAGAGCAGCAATCAACTACACAAGCCAGTTCATTACAACGTTTCCTCTCTCCGCTTTCCTCATCAATACAATACAGACCTCAGTGTATCTCACAGTGCCGCAATACAGCAGTAATACTTGACAAGAGCAGCAATCAACTACACAAGCCAGTTCATTACAACGTTTCCTCTCTCCGCTTTCCTCATCAATACAATACAGACCTCAGTGTATCATACATAGGCCCAATACAGCAGTAATACTTGAGAAAGACAACAATCAACTACACAAGCCAGTTCATTACAACGTTTCCTCTCTCCGCTTTCCTCATCAATACAATACAGACCTCAGTGTATCTTACATAGGCCCAATAAAGCAGTAATACTTGAGAAAGACAATAATCAACTACACAAGCCAGTTCATTACAACGTTTCCTCTCTCCGCTCTGCTCATCAATACAATACAGACCTCAATGTATCTCACAGTGCCGCAATACAGCGGTAATACTTGACAAGGGCAGCAATCAACTACACAAGCCAGTTCATTACAACGTTTCCTCTCTCCGCTTTCCTCATCAATACAATACAGACCTCAGTGTATCTTACATAGGCCCAATAAAGCAGTAATACTTGAGAAAGACAATAATCAACTACACAAGCCAGTTCGTTACAACGTTTCCTCTCTCCGCTCTGCTCATCAATACAATACAGACATCAGTGTATCTTACATAGGCCCAATAAAGCAGTAATACTTGAGAAAGACAATAATCAACTACACAAGCCAGTTCGTTACAACGTTTCCTCTCTCCGCTCTCCTCATCAATACAATACAGACCTCAGTGTATCTTACATAGGCCCAATAAAGCAGTAATACTTGAGAAAGACAATAATCAACTACACAAGCCAGTTCGTTACAACGTTTCCTCTCTCCGCTCTGCTCATCAATACAATACAGACATCAGTGTATCTTACATAGGCCCAATAAAGCAGTAATACTTGAGAAAGACAATAATCAACTACACAAGCCAGTTCGTTACAACGTTTCCTCTCTCCACTCTGCTCATCAATACAATACAGACCTCAATGTATCTCACAGTGCCGCAATACAGCAGTAATACTTGACAAGAGCAGCAATCAACTACAGAAGCCAGTTCATTACAACGTTTCCTCTCTCCGCTTTCCTCATCAATACAATACAGACCTCAGTGTATCTTACATAGGCCCAATAAAGCAGTAATACTTGAGAAAGACAATAATCAACTACACAAGCCAGTTCGTTACAACGTTTCCTCTCTCCGCTCTGCTCATCAATACAATACAGACATCAGTGTATCTTACATAGGCCCAATAAAGCAGTAATACTTGAGAAAGACAATAATCAACTACACAAGCCAGTTCATTACAACGTTTCCTCTCTACGCTTTCCTCATCAATACAATACAGACCTCAGTGTATCTTACATAGGCCCAATAAAGCAGTAATACTTGAGAAAGACAATAATCAACTACACAAGCCAGTTCATTACAACGTTTCCTCTCTACGCTTTCCTCATCAATACAATACAGACCTCAGTGTATCTTACATAGGCCCAATAAAGCAGTAATACTTGAGAAAGACAATAATCAACTACACAAGCCAGTTCATTACAACGTTTCCTCTCTCCGCTTTCCTCATCAATACAATACAGACCTCAGTGTATCTTACATAGGCCCAATAAAGCAGTAATACTTGAGAAAGACAATAATCAACTACACAAGCCAGTTCGTTACAACGTTTCCTATTTCCGCTCTCCTCATCAATACAATACAGACCTCAATGTATCTCACAGTGCCGCAATACAGCAGTAATACTTGACAAGGGCAGCAATCAACTACACAAGCCAGTTCGTTACAACGTTTCCTCTCTCCGCTTTCCTCATCAATACAATACAGACCTCAATGTATCTCACAGTGCCGCAATACAGCAGTAATACTTGACAAGGGCAGCAATCAACTACACAAGCCAGTTCGTTACAACGTTTCCTCTCTCCGCTCTGCTCATCAATACAATACAGACCTCAATGTATCTCACAGTGCCGCAATACAGCAGTAATACTTGACAAGGGCAGCAATCAACTACACAAGCCAGTTCGTTACAACGTTTCCTCTCTCCGCTCTGCTCATCAATACAATACAGACCTCAGTGTATCATACATAGGCCCAATACAGCAGTAATACTTGAGAAAGACAACAATCAACTACACAAGCCAGTTCATTACAACGTTTCCTCTCTCCGCTTTCCTCATCAATACAATACAGACCTCAGTGTATCATACATAGGCCCAATACAGCAGTAATACTTGAGAAAGACAACAATCAATTACACAAGCCAGTTCATTACAACGTTTCCTCTCTCCGCTTTCCTCATCAATACAATACAGACCTCAGTGTATCTCACAGTGCCGCAATACAGCGGTAATACTTGACAAGAGCAGCAATCAACTACACAAGCCAGTTCATTACAACGTTTCCTCTCTCCGCTTTCCTCATCAATACAATACAGACCTCAGTGTATCTCACAGTGCCGCAATACAGCGGTAATACTTGACAAGAGCAGCAATCAACTACACAAGCCAGTTGGTTACAACGTTTCCTCTCTCCGCTTTCCTCATCAATACAATACAGACCTCAGTGTATCTCACAGTGCCGCAATACAGCGGTAATACTTGACAAGAGCAGCAATCAACTACACAAGCCAGTTCATTACAACGTTTCCTCTCTCCGCTTTCCTCATCAATACAATACAGACCTCAGTGTATCTCACAGTGCCGCAATACAGCGGTAATACTTGACAAGAGCAGCAATCAACTACACAAGCCAGTTCATTACAACGTTTCCTCTCTCCGCTTTCCTCATCAATACAATACAGACCTCAGTGTATCACACAGTGCCGCAATACAGCGGTAATACTTGACAAGAGCAGCAATCAACTACACAAGCCAGTTCATTACAACGTTTCCTCTCTCCGCTTTCCTCATCAATACAATACAGACCTCAGTGTATCTCACAGTGCCGCAATACAGCGGTAATACTTGACAAGAGCAGCAATCAACTACACAAGCCAGTTCATTACAACGTTTCCTCTCTCCGCTTTCCTCATCAATACAATACAGACCTCAGTGTATCTCACAGTGCCGCAATACAGCGGTAATACTTGACAAGAGCAGCAATCAACTACACAAGCCAGTTCATTACAACGTTTCCTCTCTCCGCTTTCCTCATCAATACAATACAGACCTCAGTGTATCTCACAGTGCCGCAATACAGCGGTAATACTTGACAAGAGCAGCAATCAACTACACAAGCCAGTTCATTACAACGTTTCCTCTCTCCGCTTTCCTCATCAATACAATACAGACCTCAGTGTATCTCACAGTGCCGCAATACAGCGGTAATACTTGACAAGAGCAGCAATCAACTACACAAGCCAGTTCATTACAACGTTTCCTCTCTCCGCTTTCCTCATCAATACAATACAGACCTCAGTGTATCTCACAGTGCCGCAATACAGCGGTAATACTTGACAAGAGCAGCAATCAACTACACAAGCCAGTTCATTACAACGTTTCCTCTCTCCGCTTTCCTCATCAATACAATACAGACCTCAGTGTATCTCACAGTGCCGCAATACAGCAGTAATACTTGACAAGAGCAGCAATCAACTACACAAGCCAGTTCATTACAACGTTTCCTCTCTCCGCTTTCCTCATCAATACAATACAGACCTCAGTGTATCATACATAGGCCCAATACAGCAGTAATACTTGAGAAAGACAACAATCAACTACACAAGCCAGTTCATTACAACGTTTCCTCTCTCCGCTTTCCTCATCAATACAATACAGACCTCAGTGTATCTTACATAGGCCCAATAAAGCAGTAATACTTGAGAAAGACAATAATCAACTACACAAGCCAGTTCATTACAACGTTTCCTCTCTCCGCTCTGCTCATCAATACAATACAGACCTCAATGTATCTCACAGTGCCGCAATACAGCGGTAATACTTGACAAGGGCAGCAATCAACTACACAAGCCAGTTCATTACAACGTTTCCTCTCTCCGCTTTCCTCATCAATACAATACAGACCTCAGTGTATCTTACATAGGCCCAATAAAGCAGTAATACTTGAGAAAGACAATAATCAACTACACAAGCCAGTTCGTTACAACGTTTCCTCTCTCCGCTCTGCTCATCAATACAATACAGACATCAGTGTATCTTACATAGGCCCAATAAAGCAGTAATACTTGAGAAAGACAATAATCAACTACACAAGCCAGTTCGTTACAACGTTTCCTCTCTCCGCTCTCCTCATCAATACAATACAGACCTCAGTGTATCTTACATAGGCCCAATAAAGCAGTAATACTTGAGAAAGACAATAATCAACTACACAAGCCAGTTCGTTACAACGTTTCCTCTCTCCGCTCTGCTCATCAATACAATACAGACATCAGTGTATCTTACATAGGCCCAATAAAGCAGTAATACTTGAGAAAGACAATAATCAACTACACAAGCCAGTTCGTTACAACGTTTCCTCTCTCCACTCTGCTCATCAATACAATACAGACCTCAATGTATCTCACAGTGCCGCAATACAGCAGTAATACTTGACAAGAGCAGCAATCAACTACAGAAGCCAGTTCATTACAACGTTTCCTCTCTCCGCTTTCCTCATCAATACAATACAGACCTCAGTGTATCTTACATAGGCCCAATAAAGCAGTAATACTTGAGAAAGACAATAATCAACTACACAAGCCAGTTCGTTACAACGTTTCCTCTCTCCGCTCTGCTCATCAATACAATACAGACATCAGTGTATCTTACATAGGCCCAATAAAGCAGTAATACTTGAGAAAGACAATAATCAACTACACAAGCCAGTTCATTACAACGTTTCCTCTCTACGCTTTCCTCATCAATACAATACAGACCTCAGTGTATCTTACATAGGCCCAATAAAGCAGTAATACTTGAGAAAGACAATAATCAACTACACAAGCCAGTTCATTACAACGTTTCCTCTCTACGCTTTCCTCATCAATACAATACAGACCTCAGTGTATCTTACATAGGCCCAATAAAGCAGTAATACTTGAGAAAGACAATAATCAACTACACAAGCCAGTTCATTACAACGTTTCCTCTCTCCGCTTTCCTCATCAATACAATACAGACCTCAGTGTATCTTACATAGGCCCAATAAAGCAGTAATACTTGAGAAAGACAATAATCAACTACACAAGCCAGTTCGTTACAACGTTTCCTATTTCCGCTCTCCTCATCAATACAATACAGACCTCAATGTATCTCACAGTGCCGCAATACAGCAGTAATACTTGACAAGGGCAGCAATCAACTACACAAGCCAGTTCGTTACAACGTTTCCTCTCTCCGCTTTCCTCATCAATACAATACAGACCTCAATGTATCTCACAGTGCCGCAATACAGCAGTAATACTTGACAAGGGCAGCAATCAACTACACAAGCCAGTTCGTTACAACGTTTCCTCTCTCCGCTCTGCTCATCAATACAATACATACCTCAATGTATCTCACAGTGCCGCAATACAGCAGTAATACTTGACAAGGGCAGCAATCAACTACACAAGCCAGTTCGTTACAACGTTTCCTCTCTCCGCTCTGCTCATCAATACAATACAGACCTCAATGTATCTCACAGTGCCGCAATACAGCAGTAATACTTGACAAGGGCAGCAATCAACTACACAAGCCAGTTCGTTACAACGTTTCCTCTCTCCGTTTTCCTCATCAATACAATACAGACCTCAATGTATCTCACAGTGCCGCAATACAGCAGTAATACTTGACAAGGGCAGCAATCAACTACACAAGCCAGTTCGTTACAACGTTTCCTCTCTCCGCTCTGCTCATCAATACATTACAGACCTCAATGTATCTCACAGTGCCGCAATACAGCAGTAATACTTGACAAGGGCAGCAATCAACTACACAAGCCAGTTCGTTACAACGTTTCCTCTCTCCGCTCTGCTCATCAATACAATACAGACCTCAATGTATCTCACAGTGCCGCAATACAGCAGTAATACTTGACAAGAGCAGCAATCAACTACACAAGCCAGTTCATTACAACGTTTCCTCTCTCCGCTCTGCTCATCAATACAATACAGACCTCAATGTATCTCACAGTGCCGCAATACAGCAGTAATACTTGACAAGGGCAGCAATCAACTACACAAGCCAGTTCGTTACAACGTTTCCTCTCTCCGCTTTCCTCATCAATACAATACAGACCTCAATGTATCTCACAGTGCCGCAATACAGCAGTAATACTTGACAAGGGCAGCAATCAACTACACAAGCCAGTTCGTTACAACGTTTCCTGTCTCCGCTCTGCTCATTAATACAATACAGACCTCAATGTTTCTCACAGTGCCGCAATACAGCAGTAATACTTGACAAGGGCAGCAATCAACTACACAAGCCAGTTCGTTACAACGTTTCCTCTCTCCGCTCTGCTCATCAATACAATACAGACCTCAATGTATCTCACAGTGCCGCAATACAGCAGTAATACTTGACAAGGGCAGCAATCAACTACACAAGCCAGTTCGTTACAACGTTTCCTCTCTCCGCTCTGCTCATCAATACAATACAGACCTCAATGTATCTCACAGTGCCGCAATACAGCAGTAATATTTGACAAGGGCAGCAATCAACTACACAAGCCAGTTCGTTACAACGTTTCCTCTCTCCGCTCTGCTCATCAATACAATACAGACCTCAATGTATCTCACAGTGCCGCAATACAGCAGTAATACTTGACAAGGGCAGCAATCAACTACACAAGCCAGTTCGTTACAACGTTTCCTCTCTCCGCTTCCCTCATCAATACAATACAGACATCAGTGTATCTCACAGTGCCGCAATACAGCAGTAATAACTGGACAAAGCCAGTAATCAACTACACAAGCCAGTTCGTTACAACGTTTCCTCTCTCCGCTCTGCTCATCAATACAATACAGACCTCAATGTATCTCACAGTGCCGCAATACAGCAGTAATACTTGACAAGGGCAGCAATCAACTACACAAGCCAGTTCGTTACAACGTTTCCTCTCTCCGCTCTGCTCATCAATACAATACAGACCTCAATGTATCTCACAGTGCCGCAATACAGCAGTAATACTTGACAAGAGCAGCAATCAACTACACAAGCCAGTTCATTACAACGTTTCCTCTCTCCGCTCTGCTCATCAATACAATACAGACCTCAATGTATCTCACAGTGCCGCAATACAGCAGTAATACTTGACAAGGGCAGCAATCAACTACACAAGCCAGTTCGTTACAACGTTTCCTCTCTCCGCTTTCCTCATCAATACAATACAGACCTCAATGTATCTCACAGTGCCGCAATACAGCAGTAATACTTGACAAGGGCAGCAATCAACTACACAAGCCAGTTCGTTACAACGTTTCCTCTCTCCGCTCTGCTCATCAATACAATACAGACCTCAATGTATCTCACAGTGCCGCAATACAGCAGTAATACTTGACAAGGGCAGCAATCAACTACACAAGCCAGTTCGTTACAACGTTTCCTCTCTCCGCTCTGCTCATCAATACAATACAGACCTCAATGTATCTCACAGTGCCGCAATACAGCAGTAATACTTGACAAGGGCAGCAATCAACTACACAAGCCAGTTCGTTACAACGTTTCCTCTCTCCGCTCTGCTCATCAATACAATACAGACCTCAGTGTATCATACATAGGCCCAATACAGCAGTAATACTTGAGAAAGACAACAATCAACTACACAAGCCAGTTCATTACAACGTTTCCTCTCTCCGCTTTCCTCATCAATACAATACAGACCTCAGTGTATCATACATAGGCCCAATACAGCAGTAATACTTGAGAAAGACAACAATCAATTACACAAGCCAGTTCATTACAACGTTTCCTCTCTCCGCTTTCCTCATCAATACAATACAGACCTCAGTGTATCTCACAGTGCCGCAATACAGCAGTAATACTTGACAAGGGCAGCAATCAACTACACAAGCCAGTTCGTTACAACGTTTCCTCTCTCCGCTCTGCTCATCAATACAATACAGACCTCAATGTATCTCACAGTGCCGCAATACAGCAGTAATACTTGACAAGGGCAGCAATCAACTACACAAGCCAGTTCGTTACAACGTTTCCTCTCTCCGCTCTGCTCATCAATACAATACAGACCTCAATGTATCTCACAGTGCCGCAATACAGCAGTAATACTTGACAAGGGCAGCAATCAACTACACAAGCCAGTTCGTTACAACGTTTCCTCTCTCCGCTCTGCTCATCAATACAATACAGACCTCAGTGTATCATACATAGGCCCAATACAGCAGTAATACTTGAGATAGACAACAATCAACTACACAAGCCAGTTCATTACAACGTTTCCTCTCTCCGCTTTCCTCATCAATACAATACAGACCTCAGTGTATCATACATAGGCCCAATACAGCAGTAATACTTGAGAAAGACAACAATCAATTACACAAGCCAGTTCATTACAACGTTTCCTCTCTCCGCTTTCCTCATCAATACAATACAGACCTCAGTGTATCATACATAGGCCTAATACAGCAGTAATACTTGAGAAAGACAACAATCAACTACACAAGCCAGTTCATTACAACGTTTCCTCTCTCCGCTTTCCTCATCAATACAATACAGACCTCAGTGTATCTCACAGTGCCGCAATACAGCGGTAATACTTGACAAGAGCAGCAATCAACTACACAAGCCAGTTGGTTACAACGTTTCCTCTCTCCGCTTTCCTCATCAATACAATACAGACCTCAGTGTATCTCACAGTGCCGCAATACAGCGGTAATACTTGACAAGAGCAGCAATCAACTACACAAGCCAGTTCATTACAACGTTTCCTCTCTCCGCTTTCCTCATCAATACAATACAGACCTCAGTGTATCTCACAGTGCCGCAATACAGCGGTAATACTTGACAAGAGCAGCAATCAACTACACAAGCCAGTTCATTACAACGTTTCCTCTCTCCGCTTTCCTCATCAATACAATACAGACCTCAGTGTATCACACAGTGCCGCAATACAGCGGTAATACTTGACAAGAGCAGCAATCAACTACACAAGCCAGTTCATTACAACGTTTCCTCTCTCCGCTTTCCTCATCAATACAATACAGACCTCAGTGTATCTCACAGTGCCGCAATACAGCGGTAATACTTGACAAGAGCAGCAATCAACTACACAAGCCAGTTCATTACAACGTTTCCTCTCTCCGCTTTCCTCATCAATACAATACAGACCTCAGTGTATCTCACAGTGCCGCAATACAGCGGTAATACTTGACAAGAGCAGCAATCAACTACACAAGCCAGTTCATTACAACGTTTCCTCTCTCCGCTTTCCTCATCAATACAATACAGACCTCAGTGTATCTCACAGTGCCGCAATACAGCGGTAATACTTGACAAGAGCAGCAATCAACTACACAAGCCAGTTCATTACAACGTTTCCTCTCTCCGCTTTCCTCATCAATACAATACAGACCTCAGTGTATCTCACAGTGCCGCAATACAGCGGTAATACTTGACAAGAGCAGCAATCAACTACACAAGCCAGTTCATTACAACGTTTCCTCTCTCCGCTTTCCTCATCAATACAATACAGACCTCAGTGTATCTCACAGTGCCGCAATACAGCGGTAATACTTGACAAGAGCAGCAATCAACTACACAAGCCAGTTCATTACAACGTTTCCTCTCTCCGCTTTCCTCATCAATACAATACAGACCTCAGTGTATCTCACAGTGCCGCAATACAGCAGTAATACTTGACAAGAGCAGCAATCAACTACACAAGCCAGTTCATTACAACGTTTCCTCTCTCCGCTTTCCTCATCAATACAATACAGACCTCAGTGTATCATACATAGGCCCAATACAGCAGTAATACTTGAGAAAGACAACAATCAACTACACAAGCCAGTTCATTACAACGTTTCCTCTCTCCGCTTTCCTCATCAATACAATACAGACCTCAGTGTATCTTACATAGGCCCAATAAAGCAGTAATACTTGAGAAAGACAATAATCAACTACACAAGCCAGTTCATTACAACGTTTCCTCTCTCCGCTCTGCTCATCAATACAATACAGACCTCAATGTATCTCACAGTGCCGCAATACAGCGGTAATACTTGACAAGGGCAGCAATCAACTACACAAGCCAGTTCATTACAACGTTTCCTCTCTCCGCTTTCCTCATCAATACAATACAGACCTCAGTGTATCTTACATAGGCCCAATAAAGCAGTAATACTTGAGAAAGACAATAATCAACTACACAAGCCAGTTCGTTACAACGTTTCCTCTCTCCGCTCTGCTCATCAATACAATACAGACATCAGTGTATCTTACATAGGCCCAATAAAGCAGTAATACTTGAGAAAGACAATAATCAACTACACAAGCCAGTTCGTTACAACGTTTCCTCTCTCCGCTCTCCTCATCAATACAATACAGACCTCAGTGTATCTTACATAGGCCCAATAAAGCAGTAATACTTGAGAAAGACAATAATCAACTACACAAGCCAGTTCGTTACAACGTTTCCTCTCTCCGCTCTGCTCATCAATACAATACAGACATCAGTGTATCTTACATAGGCCCAATAAAGCAGTAATACTTGAGAAAGACAATAATCAACTACACAAGCCAGTTCGTTACAACGTTTCCTCTCTCCACTCTGCTCATCAATACAATACAGACCTCAATGTATCTCACAGTGCCGCAATACAGCAGTAATACTTGACAAGAGCAGCAATCAACTACACAAGCCAGTTCATTACAACGTTTCCTCTCTCCGCTTTCCTCATCAATACAATACAGACCTCAGTGTATCTTACATAGGCCCAATAAAGCAGTAATACTTGAGAAAGACAATAATCAACTACACAAGCCAGTTCGTTACAACGTTTCCTCTCTCCGCTCTGCTCATCAATACAATACAGACATCAGTGTATCTTACATAGGCCCAATAAAGCAGTAATACTTGAGAAAGACAATAATCAACTACACAAGCCAGTTCATTACAACGTTTCCTCTCTACGCTTTCCTCATCAATACAATACAGACCTCAGTGTATCTTACATAGGCCCAATAAAGCAGTAATACTTGAGAAAGACAATAATCAACTACACAAGCCAGTTCATTACAACGTTTCCTCTCTACGCTTTCCTCATCAATACAATACAGACCTCAGTGTATCTTACATAGGCCCAATAAAGCAGTAATACTTGAGAAAGACAATAATCAACTACACAAGCCAGTTCATTACAACATTTCCTCTCTCCGCTTTCCTCATCAATACAATACAGACCTCAGTGTATCTTACATAGGCCCAATAAAGCAGTAATACTTGAGAAAGACAATAATCAACTACACAAGCCAGTTCGTTACAACGTTTCCTATTTCCGCTCTCCTCATCAATACAATACAGACCTCAATGTATCTCACAGTGCCGCAATACAGCAGTAATACTTGACAAGGGCAGCAATCAACTACACAAGCCAGTTCGTTACAACGTTTCCTCTCTCCGCTTTCCTCATCAATACAATACAGACCTCAATGTATCTCACAGTGCCGCAATACAGCAGTAATACTTGACAAGGGCAGCAATCAACTACACAAGCCAGTTCGTTACAACGTTTCCTCTCTCCGCTCTGCTCATCAATACAATACAGACCTCAATGTATCTCACAGTGCCGCAATACAGCGGTAATACTTGACAAGGGCAGCAATCAACTACACAAGCCAGTTCATTACAACGTTTCCTCTCTCCGCTTTCCTCATCAATACAATACAGACCTCAGTGTATCTTACATAGGCCCAATAAAGCAGTAATACTTGAGAAAGACAATAATCAACTACACAAGCCAGTTCGTTACAACGTTTCCTCTCTCCGCTCTGCTCATCAATACAATACAGACATCAGTGTATCTTACATAGGCCCAATAAAGCAGTAATACTTGAGAAAGACAATAATCAACTACACAAGCCAGTTCGTTACAACGTTTCCTCTCTCCGCTCTCCTCATCAATACAATACAGACCTCAGTGTATCTTACATAGGCCCAATAAAGCAGTAATACTTGAGAAAGACAATAATCAACTACACAAGCCAGTTCGTTACAACGTTTCCTCTCTCCGCTCTGCTCATCAATACAATACAGACATCAGTGTATCTTACATAGGCCCAATAAAGCAGTAATACTTGAGAAAGACAATAATTAACTACACAAGCCAGTTCGTTACAACGTTTCCTCTCTCCACTCTGCTCATCAATACAATACAGACCTCAATGTATCTCACAGTGCCGCAATACAGCAGTAATACTTGACAAGAGCAGCAATCAACTACACAAGCCAGTTCATTACAACGTTTCCTCTCTCCGCTTTCCTCATCAATACAATACAGACCTCAGTGTATCTTACATAGGCCCAATAAAGCAGTAATACTTGAGAAAGACAATAATCAACTACACAAGCCAGTTCGTTACAACGTTTCCTCTCTCCGCTCTGCTCATCAATACAATACAGACATCAGTGTATCTTACATAGGCCCAATAAAGCAGTAATACTTGAGAAAGACAATAATCAACTACACAAGCCAGTTCATTACAACGTTTCCTCTCTACGCTTTCCTCATCAATACAATACAGACCTCAGTGTATCTTACATAGGCCCAATAAAGCAGTAATACTTGAGAAAGACAATAATCAACTACACAAGCCAGTTCATTACAACGTTTCCTCTCTACGCTTTCCTCATCAATACAATACAGACCTCAGTGTATCTTACATAGGCCCAATAAAGCAGTAATACTTGAGAAAGACAATAATCAACTACACAAGCCAGTTCATTACAACGTTTCCTCTCTCCGCTTTCCTCATCAATACAATACAGACCTCAGTGTATCTTACATAGGCCCAATAAAGCAGTAATACTTGAGAAAGACAATAATCAACTACACAAGCCAGTTCGTTACAACGTTTCCTATTTCCGCTCTCCTCATCAATACAATACAGACCTCAATGTATCTCACAGTGCCGCAATACAGCAGTAATACTTGACAAGGGCAGCAATCAACTACACAAGCCAGTTCGTTACAACGTTTCCTCTCTCCGCTTTCCTCATCAATACAATACAGACCTCAATGTATCTCACAGTGCCGCAATACAGCAGTAATACTTGACAAGGGCAGCAATCAACTACACAAGCCAGTTCGTTACAACGTTTCCTCTCTCCGCTCTGCTCATCAATACAATACAGACCTCAATGTATCTCACAGTGCCGCAATACAGCAGTAATACTTGACAAGGGCAGCAATCAACTACACAAGCCAGTTCGTTACAACGTTTCCTCTCTCCGCTCTGCTCATCAATACAATACAGACCTCAATGTATCTCACAGTGCCGCAATACAGCAGTAATACTTGACAAGGGCAGCAATCAACTTCACAAGCCAGTTCGTTACAACGTTTCCTCTCTCCGTTTTCCTCATCAATACAATACAGACCTCAATGTATCTCACAGTGCCGCAATACAGCAGTAATACTTGACAAGGGCAGCAATCAACTACACAAGCCAGTTCGTTACAACGTTTCCTCTCTCCGCTCTGCTCATCAATACATTACAGACCTCAATGTATCTCACAGTGCCGCAATACAGCAGTAATACTTGACAAGGGCAGCAATCAACTACACAAGCCAGTTCGTTACAACGTTTCCTCTCTCCGCTCTGCTCATCAATACAATACAGACCTCAATGTATCTCACAGTGCCGCAATACAGCAGTAATACTTGACAAGGGCAGCAATCAACTACACAAGCCAGTTCGTTACAACGTTTCCTCTCTCCGCTCTGCTCATCAATACAATACAGACCTCAATGTATCTCACAGTGCCGCAATACAGCAGTAATACTTGACAAGGGCAGCAATCAACTACACAAGCCAGTTCATTACAACGTTTCCTCTCTCCGCTTTCCTCATCAATACAATACAGACCTCAATGTATCTCACAGTGCCGCAATACAGCAGTAATACTTGACAAGGGCAGCAATCAACTACACAAGCCAGTTCGTTACAACGTTTCCTCTCTCCGCTCTGCTCATTAATACAATACAGACCTCAATGTTTCTCACAGTGCCGCAATACAGCAGTAATACTTGACAAGGGCAGCAATCAACTACACAAGCCAGTTCGTTACAACGTTTCCTCTCTCCGCTCTGCTCATCAATACAATACAGACCTCAATGTATCTCACAGTGCCGCAATACAGCAGTAATACTTGACAAGGGCAGCAATCAACTACACAAGCCAGTTCGTTACAACGTTTCCTCTCTCCGCTCTGCTCATCAATACAATACAGACCTCAATGTATCTCACAGTGCCGCAATACAGCAGTAATATTTGACAAGGGCAGCAATCAACTACACAAGCCAGTTCGTTACAACGTTTCCTCTCTCCGCTCTGCTCATCAATACAATACAGACCTCAATGTATCTCACAGTGCCGCAATACAGCAGTAATACTTGACAAGGGCAGCAATCAACTACACAAGCCAGTTCGTTACAACGTTTCCTCTCTCCGCTTCCCTCATCAATACAATACAGACATCAGTGTATCTCACAGTGCCGCAATACAGCAGTAATAACTGGACAAAGCCAGTAATCAACTACACAAGCCAGTTCGTTACAACGTTTCCTCTCTCCGCTCTGCTCATCAATACAATACAGACCTCAATGTATCTCACAGTGCCGCAATACAGCAGTAATACTTGACAAGGGCAGCAATCAACTACACAAGCCAGTTCGTTACAACGTTTCCTCTCTCCGCTCTGCTCATCAATACAATACAGACCTCAATGTATCTCACAGTGCCGCAATACAGCAGTAATACTTGACAAGAGCAGCAATCAACTACACAAGCCAGTTCATTACAACGTTTCCTCTCTCCGCTCTGCTCATCAATACAATACAGACCTCAATGTATCTCACAGTGCCGCAATACAGCAGTAATACTTGACAAGGGCAGCAATCAACTACACAAGCCAGTTCGTTACAACGTTTCCTCTCTCCGCTTTCCTCATCAATACAATACAGACCTCAATGTATCTCACAGTGCCGCAATACAGCAGTAATACTTGACAAGGGCAGCAATCAACTACACAAGCCAGTTCGTTACAACGTTTCCTCTCTCCGCTCTGCTCATCAATACAATACAGACCTCAATGTATCTCACAGTGCCGCAATACAGCAGTAATACTTGACAAGGGCAGCAATCAACTACACAAGCCAGTTCGTTACAACGTTTCCTCTCTCCGCTCTGCTCATCAATACAATACAGACCTCAATGTATCTCACAGTGCCGCAATACAGCAGTAATACTTGACAAGGGCAGCAATCAACTACACAAGCCAGTTCGTTACAACGTTTCCTCTCTCCGCTCTGCTCATCAATACAATACAGACCTCAGTGTATCATACATAGGCCCAATACAGCAGTAATACTTGAGAAAGACAACAATCAACTACACAAGCCAGTTCATTACAACGTTTCCTCTCTCCGCTTTCCTCATCAATACAATACAGACCTCAGTGTATCATACATAGGCCCAATACAGCAGTAATACTTGAGAAAGACAACAATCAATTACACAAGCCAGTTCATTACAACGTTTCCTCTCTCCGCTTTCCTCATCAATACAATACAGACCTCAGTGTATCTCACAGTGCCGCAATACAGCAGTAATACTTGACAAGGGCAGCAATCAACTACACAAGCCAGTTCGTTACAACGTTTCCTCTCTCCGCTCTGCTCATCAATACAATACAGACCTCAATGTATCTCACAGTGCCGCAATACAGCAGTAATACTTGACAAGGGCAGCAATCAACTACACAAGCCAGTTCGTTACAACGTTTCCTCTCTCCGCTCTGCTCATCAATACAATACAGACCTCAATGTATCTCACAGTGCCGCAATACAGCAGTAATACTTGACAAGGGCAGCAATCAACTACAAAAGCCAGTTCGTTACAACGTTTCCTCTCTCCGCTCTGCTCATCAATACAATACAGACCTCAGTGTATCATACATAGGCCCAATACAGCAGTAATACTTGAGAAAGACAACAATCAACTACACAAGCCAGTTCATTACAACGTTTCCTCTCTCCGCTTTCCTCATCAATACAATACAGACCTCAGTGTATCATACATAGGCCCAATACAGCAGTAATACTTGAGAAAGACAACAATCAATTACACAAGCCAGTTCATTACAACGTTTCCTCTCTCCGCTTTCCTCATCAATACAATACAGACCTCAGTGTATCATACATAGGCCCAATACAGCAGTAATACTTGAGAAAGACAACAATCAACTACACAAGCCAGTTCATTACAACGTTTCCTCTCTCCGCTTTCCTCATCAATACAATACAGACCTCAGTGTATCTCACAGTGCCGCAATACAGCGGTAATACTTGACAAGAGCAGCAATCAACTACACAAGCCAGTTGGTTACAACGTTTCCTCTCTCCGCTTTCCTCATCAATACAATACAGACCTCAGTGTATCTCACAGTGCCGCAATACAGCGGTAATACTTGACAAGAGCAGCAATCAACTACACAAGCCAGTTCATTACAACGTTTCCTCTCTCCGCTTTCCTCATCAATACAATACAGACCTCAGTGTATCTCACAGTGCCGCAATACAGCGGTAATACTTGACAAGAGCAGCAATCAACTACACAAGCCAGTTCGTTACAACGTTTCCTCTCTCCGCTTTCCTCATCAATACAATACAGACCTCAATGTATCTCACAGTGCCGCAATACAGCAGTAATACTTGACAAGGGCAGCAATCAACTACACAAGCCAGTTCGTTACAACGTTTCCTCTCTCCGCTCTGCTCATCAATACAATACAGACCTCAATGTATCTCACAGTGCCGCAATACAGCAGTAATACTTGACAAGGGCAGCAATCAACTACACAAGCCAGTTCGTTACAACGTTTCCTCTCTCCGCTCTGCTCATCAATACAATACAGACCTCAATGTATCTCACAGTGCCGCAATACAGCAGTAATACTTGACAAGGGCAGCAATCAACTACACAAGCCAGTTCGTTACAACGTTTCCTCTCTCCGCTCTGCTCATCAATACAATACAGACCTCAGTGTATCATACATAGGCCCAATACAGCAGTAATACTTGAGAAAGACAACAATCAACTACACAAGCCAGTTCATTACAACGTTTCCTCTCTCCGCTTTCCTCATCAATACAATACAGACCTCAGTGTATCATACATAGGCCCAATACAGCAGTAATACTTGAGAAAGACAACAATCAATTACACAAGCCAGTTCATTACAACGTTTCCTCTCTCCGATTTCCTCATCAATACAATACAGACCTCAGTGTATCTCACAGTGCCGCAATACAGCAGTAATACTTGACAAGGGCAGCAATCAACTACACAAGCCAGTTCGTTACAACGTTTCCTCTCTCCGCTCTGCTCATCAATACAATACAGACCTCAATGTATCTCACAGTGCCGCAATACAGCAGTAATACTTGACAAGGGCAGCAATCAACTACACAAGCCAGTTCGTTACAACGTTTCCTCTCTCCGCTCTGCTCATCAATACAATACAGACCTCAATGTATCTCACAGTGCCGCAATACAGCAGTAATACTTGACAAGAGCAGCAATCAACTACACAAGCCAGTTCATTACAACGTTTCCTCTCTCCGCTCTGCTCATCAATACAATACAGACCTCAATGTATCTCACAGTGCCGCAATACAGCAGTAATACTTGACAAGGGCAGCAATCAACTACACAAGCCAGTTCGTTACAACGTTTCCTCTCTCCGCTTTCCTCATCAATACAATACAGACCTCAATGTATCTCACAGTGCCGCAATACAGCAGTAATACTTGACAAGGGCAGCAATCAACTACACAAGCCAGTTCGTTACAACGTTTCCTCTCTCCGCTCTGCTCATTAATACAATACAGACCTCAATGTTTCTCACAGTGCCGCAATACAGCAGTAATACTTGACAAGGGCAGCAATCAACTACACAAGCCAGTTCGTTACAACGTTTCCTCTCTCCGCTCTGCTCATCAATACAATACAGACCTCAATGTATCTCACAGTGCCGCAATACAGCAGTAATACTTGACAAGGGCAGCAATCAACTACACAAGCCAGTTCGTTACAACGTTTCCTCTCTCCGCTCTGCTCATCAATACAATACAGACCTCAATGTATCTCACAGTGCCGCAATACAGCAGTAATATTTGACAAGGGCAGCAATCAACTACACAAGCCAGTTCGTTACAACGTTTCCTCTCTCCGCTCTGCTCATCAATACAATACAGACCTCAATGTATCTCACAGTGCCGCAATACAGCAGTAATACTTGACAAGGGCAGCAATCAACTACACAAGCCAGTTCGTTACAACGTTTCCTCTCTCCGCTTCCCTCATCAATACAATACAGACATCAGTGTATCTCACAGTGCCGCAATACAGCAGTAATACTTGACAAGAGCAGCAATCAACTACACAAGCCAGTTCATTACAACGTTTCCTCTCTCCGCTCTGCTCATCAATACAATACAGACCTCAATGTATCTCACAGTGCCGCAATACAGCAGTAATACTTGACAAGGGCAGCAATCAACTACACAAGCCAGTTCATTACAACGTTTCCTCTCTCCGCTTTCCTCATCAATACAATACAGACCTCAATGTATCTCACAGTGCCGCAATACAGCAGTAATACTTGACAAGGGCAGCAATCAACTACACAAGCCAGTTCGTTACAACGTTTCCTCTCTCCGCTCTGCTCATCAATACAATACAGACCTCAATGTATCTCACAGTGCCGCAATACAGCAGTAATACTTGACAAGGGCAGCAATCAACTACACAAGCCAGTTCGTTACAACGTTTCCTCTCTCCGCTCTGCTCATCAATACAATACAGACCTCAATGTATCTCACAGTGCCGCAATACAGCAGTAATACTTGACAAGGGCAGCAATCAACTACACAAGCCAGTTCGTTACAACGTTTCCTCTCTCCGCTCTGCTCATCAATACAATACAGACCTCAGTGTATCCTACATAGGCCCAATACAGCAGTAATACTTGAGAAAGACAACAATCAACTACACAAGCCAGTTCATTACAACGTTTCCTCTCTCCGCTTTCCTCATCAATACAATACAGACCTCAGTGTATCATACATAGGCCCAATACAGCAGTAATACTTGAGAAAGACAACAATCAATTACACAAGCCAGTTCATTACAACGTTTCCTCTCTCCGCTTTCCTCATCAATACAATACAGACCTCAGTGTATCTCACAGTGCCGCAATACAGCAGTAATACTTGACAAGGGCAGCAATCAACTACACAAGCCAGTTCGTTACAACGTTTCCTCTCTCCGCTCTGCTCATCAATACAATACAGACCTCAATGTATCTCACAGTGCCGCAATACAGCAGTAATACTTGACAAGGGCAGCAATCAACTACACAAGCCAGTTCGTTACAACGTTTCCTCTCTCCGCTCTGCTCATCAATACAATACAGACCTCAATGTATCTCACAGTGCCGCAATACAGCAGTAATACTTGACAAGGGCAGCAATCAACTACACAAGCCAGTTCGTTACAACGTTTCCTCTCTCCGCTCTGCTCATCAATACAATACAGACCTCAGTGTATCATACATAGGCCCAATACAGCAGTAATACTTGAGAAAGACAACAATCAACTACACAAGCCAGTTCATTACAACGTTTCCTCTCTCCGCTTTCCTCATCAATACAATACAGACCTCAGTGTATCATACATAGGCCCAATACAGCAGTAATACTTGAGAAAGACAACAATCAATTACACAAGCCAGTTCATTACAACGTTTCCTCTCTCCGCTTTCCTCATCAATACAATACAGACCTCAGTGTATCATACATAGGCCCAATACAGCAGTAATACTTGAGAAAGACAACAACCAACTACACAAGCCAGTTCATTACAACGTTTCCTCTCTCCGCTTTCCTCATCAATACAATACAGACCTCAGTGTATCATACATAGGCCCAATACAGCAGTAATACTTGAGAAAGACAACAATCAATTACGCAAGCCAGTTCATTACAACGTTTCCTCTCTCCGCTTTCCTCATCAATACAATACAGACCTCAGTGTATCTCACAGTGCCGCAATACAGCAGTAATACTTGACAAGGGCAGCAATCAACTACACAAGCCAGTTCGTTACAACGTTTCCTCTCTCCGCTCTGCTCATCAATACAATACAGACCTCAATGTATCTCACAGTGCCGCAATACAGCAGTAATACTTGACAAGGGCAGCAATCAACTACACAAGCCAGTTCGTTACAACGTTTCCTCTCTCCGCTCTGCTCATCAATACAATACAGACCTCAATGTATCTCACAGTGCCGCAATACAGCAGTAATACTTGACAAGGGCAGCAATCAACTACACAAGCCAGTTCGTTACAACGTTTCCTCTCTCCGCTCTGCTCATCAATACAATACAGACCTCAGTGTATCATACATAGGCCCAATACAGCAGTAATACTTGAGAAAGACAACAATCAACTACACAAGCCAGTTCATTACAACGTTTCCTCTCTCCGCTTTCCTCATCAATACAATACAGACCTCAGTGTATCATACATAGGCCCAATACAGCAGTAATACTTGAGAAAGACAACAATCAATTACACAAGCCAGTTCATTACAACGTTTCCTCTCTCCGCTTTCCTCATCAATACAATACAGACCTCAGTGTATCATACATAGGCCCAATACAGCAGTAATACTTGAGAAAGACAACAATCAACTACACAAGCCAGTTTATTACAACGTTTCCTCTCTCCGCTTTCCTCATCAATACAATACAGACCTCAGTGTATCTCACAGTGCCGCAATACAGCGGTAATACTTGACAAGAGCAGCAATCAACTACACAAGCCAGTTGGTTACAACGTTTCCTCTCTCCGCTTTCCTCATCAATACAATACAGACCTCAGTGTATCTCACAGTGCCGCAATACAGCGGTAATACTTGACAAGAGCAGCAATCAACTACACAAGCCAGTTCATTACAACGTTTCCTCTCTCCGCTTTCCTCATCAATACAATACAGACCTCAGTGTATCTCACAGTGCCGCAATACAGCGGTAATACTTGACAAGAGCAGCAATCAACTACACAAGCCAGTTCATTACAACGTTTCCTCTCTCCGCTTTCCTCATCAATACAATACAGACCTCAGTGTATCTTACATAGGCCCAATAAAGCAGTAATACTTGAGAAAGACAATAATCAACTACACAAGCCAGTTCATTACAACGTTTCCTCTCTCCGCTCTGCTCATCAATACAATACAGACCACAATGTATCTCACAGTGCCGCAATACAGCGGTAATACTTGACAAGGGCAGCAATCAACTACACAAGCCAGTTCATTACAACGTTTCCTCTCTCCGCTTTCCTCATCAATACAATACAGACCTCAGTGTATCTTACATAGGCCCAATAAAGCAGTAATACTTGAGAAAGACAATAATCAACTACACAAGCCAGTTCGTTACAACGTTTCCTCTCTCCGCTCTGCTCATCAATACAATACAGACATCAGTGTATCTTACATAGGCCCAATAAAGCAGTAATACTTGAGAAAGACAATAATCAACTACACAAGCCAGTTCGTTACAACGTTTCCTCTCTCCACTCTGCTCATCAATACAATACAGACCTCAATGTATCTCACAGTGCCGCAATACAGCAGTAATACTTGACAAGAGCAGCAATCAACTACACAAGCCAGTTCATTACAACGTTTCCTCTCTCCGCTTTCCTCATCAATACAATACAGACCTCAGTGTATCTTACATAGGCCCAATAAAGCAGTAATACTTGAGAAAGACAATAATCAACTACACAAGCCAGTTCGTTACAACGTTTCCTCTCTCCGCTCTGCTCATCAATACAATACAGACCTCAGTGTATCATACATAGGCCCAATAAAGCAGTAATACTTGAGAAAGACAATAATCAACTACACAAGCCAGTTCATTACAACGTTTCCTCTCTACGCTTTCCTCATCAATACAATACAGACCTCAGTGTATCTTACATAGGCCCAATAAAGCAGTAATACTTGAGAAAGACAATAATCAACTACACAAGCCAGTTCATTACAACGTTTCCTCTCTACGCTTTCCTCATCAATACAATACAGACCTCAGTGTATCTTACATAGGCCCAATAAAGCAGTAATACTTGAGAAAGACAATAATCAACTACACAAGCCAGTTCATTACAACGTTTCCTCTCTCCGCTTTCCTCATCAATACAATACAGACCTCAGTGTATCTTACATAGGCCCAATAAAGCAGTAATACTTGAGAAAGACAATAATCAACTACACAAGCCAGTTCGTTACAACGTTTCCTATTTCCGCTCTCCTCATCAATACAATACAGACCTCAATGTATCTCACAGTGCCGCAATACAGCAGTAATACTTGACAAGGGCAGCAATCAACTACACAAGCCAGTTCGTTACAACGTTTCCTCTCTCCGCTTTCCTCATCAATACAATACAGACCTCAATGTATCTCACAGTGCCGCAATACAGCAGTAATACTTGACAAGGGCAGCAATCAACTACACAAGCCAGTTCGTTACAACGTTTCCTCTCTCCGCTCTGCTCATCAATACAATACAGACCTCAATGTATCTCACAGTGCCGCAATACAGCAGTAATACTTGACAAGGGCAGCAATCAACTACACAAGCCAGTTCGTTACAACGTTTCCTCTCTCCGCTCTGCTCATCAATACAATACAGACCTCAATGTATCTCACAGTGCCGCAATACAGCAGTAATACTTGACAAGGGCAGCAATCAACTACACAAGCCAGTTCGTTACAACGTTTCCTCTCTCCGTTTTCCTCATCAATACAATACAGACCTCAATGTATCTCACAGTGCCGCAATACAGCAGTAATACTTGACAAGGGCAGCAATCAACTACACAAGCCAGTTCGTTACAACGTTTCCTCTCTCCGCTCTGCTCATCAATACATTACAGACCTCAATGTATCTCACAGTGCCGCAATACAGCAGTAATACTTGACAAGGGCAGCAATCAACTACACAAGCCAGTTCGTTACAACGTTTCCTCTCTCCGCTCTGCTCATCAATACAATACAGACCTCAATGTATCTCACAGTGCCGCAATACAGCAGTAATACTTGACAAGAGCAGCAATCAACTACACAAGCCAGTTCATTACAACGTTTCCTCTCTCCGCTCTGCTCATCAATACAATACAGACCTCAATGTATCTCACAGTGCCGCAATACAGCAGTAATACTTGACAAGGGCAGCAATCAACTACACAAGCCAGTTCGTTACAACGTTTCCTCTCTCCGCTTTCCTCATCAATACAATACAGACCTCAATGTATCTCACAGTGCCGCAATACAGCAGTAATACTTGACAAGGGCAGCAATCAACTACACAAGCCAGTTCGTTACAACGTTTCCTCTCTCCGCTCTGCTCATTAATACAATACAGACCTCAATGTTTCTCACAGTGCCGCAATACAGCAGTAATACTTGACAAGGGCAGCAATCAACTACACAAGCCAGTTCGTTACAACGTTTCCTCTCTCCGCTCTGCTCATCAATACAATACAGACCTCAATGTATCTCACAGTGCCGCAATACAGCAGTAATACTTGACAAGGGCAGCAATCAACTACACAAGCCAGTTCGTTACAACGTTTCCTCTCTCCGCTCTGCTCATCAATACAATACAGACCTCAATGTATCTCACAGTGCCGCAATACAGCAGTAATTTTTGACAAGGGCAGCAATCAACTACACAAGCCAGTTCGTTACAACGTTTCCTCTCTCCGCTCTGCTCATCAATACAATACAGACCTCAATGTATCTCACAGTGCCGCAATACAGCAGTAATACTTGACAAGGGCAGCAATCAACTACACAAGCCAGTTCGTTACAACGTTTCCTCTCTCCGCTTCCCTCATCAATACAATACAGACATCAGTGTATCTCACAGTGCCGCAATACAGCAGTAATAACTGGACAAAGCCAGTAATCAACTACACAAGCCAGTTCGTTACAACGTTTCCTCTCTCCGCTCTGCTCATCAATACAATACAGACCTCAATGTATCTCACAGTGCCGCAATACAGCAGTAATACTTGACAAGGGCAGCAATCAACTACACAAGCCAGTTCGTTACAACGTTTCCTCTCTCCGCTCTGCTCATCAATACAATACAGACCTCAATGTATCTCACAGTGCCGCAATACAGCAGTAATACTTGACAAGAGCAGCAATCAACTACACAAGCCAGTTCGTTACAACGTTTCCTCTCTCCGCTTTCCTCATCAATACAATACAGACCTCAATGTATCTCACAGTGCCGCAATACAGCAGTAATACTTGACAAGGGCAGCAATCAACTACACAAGCCAGTTCGTTACAACGTTTCCTCTCTCCGCTCTGCTCATCAATACAATACAGACCTCAATGTATCTCACAGTGCCGCAATACAGCAGTAATACTTGACAAGGGCAGCAATCAACTACACAAGCCAGTTCGTTACAACGTTTCCTCTCTCCGCTCTGCTCATCAATACAATACAGACCTCAATGTATCTCACAGTGCCGCAATACAGCAGTAATACTTGACAAGGGCAGCAATCAACTACACAAGCCAGTTCGTTACAACGTTTCCTCTCTCCGCTCTGCTCATCAATACAATACAGACCTCAGTGTATCATACATAGGCCCAATACAGCAGTAATACTTGAGAAAGACAACAATCAACTACACAAGCCAGTTCATTACAACGTTTCCTCTCTCCGCTTTCCTCATCAATACAATACAGACCTCAGTGTATCATACATAGGCCCAATACAGCAGTAATACTTGAGAAAGACAACAATCAATTACACAAGCCAGTTCATTACAACGTTTCCTCTCTCCGCTTTCCTCATCAATACAATACAGACCTCAGTGTATCTCACAGTGCCGCAATACAGCAGTAATACTTGACAAGGGCAGCAATCAACTACACAAGCCAGTTCGTTACAACGTTTCCTCTCTCCGCTCTGCTCATCAATACAATACAGACCTCAATGTATCTCACAGTGCCGCAATACAGCAGTAATACTTGACAAGGGCAGCAATCAACTACACAAGCCAGTTCGTTACAACGTTTCCTCTCTCCGCTCTGCTCATCAATACAATACAGACCTCAATGTATCTCACAGTGCCGCAATACAGCAGTAATACTTGACAAGGGCAGCAATCAACTACACAAGCCAGTTCGTTACAACGTTTCCTCTCTCCGCTCTGCTCATCAATACAATACAGACCTCAGTGTATCATACATAGGCCCAATACAGCAGTAATACTTGAGAAAGACAACAATCAACTACACAAGCCAGTTCATTACAACGTTTCCTCTCTCCGCTTTCCTCATCAATACAATACAGACCTCAGTGTATCATACATAGGCCCAATACAGCAGTAATACTTGAGAAAGACAACAATCAATTACACAAGCCAGTTCATTACAACGTTTCCTCTCTCCGCTTTCCTCATCAATACAATACAGACCTCAGTGTATCATACATAGGCTTAATACAGCAGTAATACTTGAGAAAGACAACAATCAACTACACAAGCCAGTTCATTACAACGTTTCCTCTCTCCGCTTTCCTCATCAATACAATACAGACCTCAGTGTATCTCACAGTGCCGCAATACAGCGGTAATACTTGACAAGAGCAGCAATCAACTACACAAGCCAGTTGGTTACAACGTTTCCTCTCTCCGCTTTCCTCATCAATACAATACAGACCTCAGTGTATCTCACAGTGCCGCAATACAGCGGTAATACTTGACAAGAGCAGCAATCAACTACACAAGCCAGTTCATTACAACGTTTCCTCTCTCCGCTTTCCTCATCAATACAATACAGACCTCAGTGTATCTCACAGTGCCGCAATACAGCGGTAATACTTGACAAGAGCAGCAATCAACTACACAAGCCAGTTCATTACAACGTTTCCTCTCTCCGCTTTCCTCATCAATACAATACAGACCTCAGTGTATCACACAGTGCCGCAATACAGCGGTAATACTTGACAAGAGCAGCAATCAACTACACAAGCCAGTTCATTACAACGTTTCCTCTCTCCGCTTTCCTCATCAATACAATACAGACCTCAGTGTATCTCACAGTGCCGCAATACAGCGGTAATACTTGACAAGAGCAGCAATCAACTACACAAGCCAGTTCATTACAACGTTTCCTCTCTCCGCTTTCCTCATCAATACAATACAGACCTCAGTGTATCTCACAGTGCCGCAATACAGCGGTAATACTTGACAAGAGCAGCAATCAACTACACAAGCCAGTTCATTACAACGTTTCCTCTCTCCGCTTTCCTCATCAATACAATACAGACCTCAGTGTATCTCACAGTGCCGCAATACAGCGGTAATACTTGACAAGAGCAGCAATCAACTACACAAGCCAGTTCATTACAACGTTTCCTCTCTCCGCTTTCCTCATCAATACAATACAGACCTCAGTGTATCTCACAGTGCCGCAATACAGCGGTAATACTTGACAAGAGCAGCAATCAACTACACAAGCCAGTTCATTACAACGTTTCCTCTCTCCGCTTTCCTCATCAATACAATACAGACCTCAGTGTATCTCACAGTGCCGCAATACAGCGGTAATACTTGACAAGAGCAGCAATCAACTACATAAGCCAGTTCATTACAACGTTTCCTCTCTCCGCTTTCCTCATCAATACAATACAGACCTCAGTGTATCTCACAGTGCCGCAATACAGCAGTAATACTTGACAAGAGCAGCAATCAACTACACAAGCCAGTTCATTACAACGTTTCCTCTCTCCGCTTTCCTCATCAATACAATACAGACCTCAGTGTATCTTACATAGGCCCAATAAAGCAGTAATACTTGAGAAAGACAATAATCAACTACACAAGCCAGTTCATTACAACGTTTCCTCTCTCCGCTCTGCTCATCAATACAATACAGACCTCAATGTATCTCACAGTGCCGCAATACAGCGGTTATACTTGACAAGGGCAGCAATCAACTACACAAGCCAGTTCATTACAACGTTTCCTCTCTCCGCTTTCCTCATCAATACAATACAGACCTCAGTGTATCTTACATAGGCCCAATAAAGCAGTAATACTTGAGAAAGACAATAATCAACTACACAAGCCAGTTCGTTACAACGTTTCCTCTCTCCGCTCTGCTCATCAATACAATACAGACATCAGTGTATCTTACATAGGCCCAATAAAGCAGTAATACTTGAGAAAGACAATAATCAACTACACAAGCCAGTTCGTTACAACGTTTCCTCTCTCCGCTCTCCTCATCAATACAATACAGACCTCAGTGTATCTTACATAGGCCCAATAAAGCAGTAATACTTGAGAAAGACAATAATCAACTACACAAGCCAGTTCGTTACAACGTTTCCTCTCTCCGCTCTGCTCATCAATACAATACAGACATCAGTGTATCTTACATAGGCCCAATAAAGCAGTAATACTTGAGAAAGACAATAATCAACTACACAAGCCAGTTCGTTACAACGTTTCCTCTCTCCACTCTGCTCATCAATACAATACAGACCTCAATGTATCTCACAGTGCCGCAATACAGCAGTCATACTTGACAAGAGCAGCAATCAACTACACAAGCCAGTTCATTACAACGTTTCCTCTCTCCGCTTTCCTCATCAATACAATACAGACCTCAGTGTATCTTACATAGGCCCAATAAAGCAGTAATACTTGAGAAAGACAATAATCAACTACACAAGCCAGTTCGTTACAACGTTTCCTCTCTCCGCTCTGCTCATCAATACAATACAGACATCAGTGTATCTTACATAGGCCCAATAAAGCAGTAATACTTGAGAAAGACAATAATCAACTACACAAGCCAGTTCATTACAACGTTTCTTCTCTACGCTTTCCTCATCAATACAATACAGACCTCAGTGTATCTTACATAGGCCCAATAAAGCAGTAATACTTGAGAAAGACAATAATCAACTACACAAGCCAGTTCATTACAACGTTTCCTCTCTCCGCTTTCCTCATCAATACAATACAGACCTCAGTGTATCATACATAGGCCCAATACAGCAGTAATACTTGAGAAAGACAACAATCAATTACGCAAGCCAGTTCATTACAACGTTTCCTCTCTCCGCTCTGCTCATCAATACAATACAGACCTCAATGTATCTCACAGTGCCGCAATACAGCAGTAATACTTGACAAGGGCAGCAATCAACTACACAAGCCAGTTCGTTACAACGTTTCCTCTCTCCGCTCTGCTCATCAATACAATACAGACCTCAGTGTATCATACATAGGCCCAATACAGCAGTAATACTTGAGAAAGACAACAATCAACTACACAAGCCAGTTCATTACAACGTTTCCTCTCTCCGCTTTCCTCATCAATACAATACAGACCTCAGTGTATCATACATAGGCCCAATACAGCAGTAATACTTGAGAAAGACAACAATCAATTACACAAGCCAGTTCATTACAACGTTTCCTCTCTCCGCTTTCCTCATCAATACAATACAGACCTCAGTGTATCATACATAGGCCCAATACAGCAGTAATACTTGAGAAAGACAACAACCAACTACACAAGCCAGTTCATTACAACGTTTCCTCTCTCCGCTTTCCTCATCAATACAATACAGACCTCAGTGTATCATACATAGGCCCAATACAGCAGTAATACTTGAGAAAGACAACAATCAATTACGCAAGCCAGTTCATTACAACGTTTCCTCTCTCCGCTTTCCTCATCAATACAATACAGACCTCAGTGTATCTCACAGTGCCGCAATACAGCAGTAATACTTGACAAGGGCAGCAATCAACTACACAAGCCAGTTCGTTACAACGTTTCCTCTCTCCGCTCTGCTCATCAATACAATACAGACCTCAATGTATCTCACAGTGCCGCAATACAGCAGTAATACTTGACAAGGGCAGCAATCAACTACACAAGCCAGTTCGTTACAACGTTTCCTCTCTCCGCTCTGCTCATCAATACAATACAGACCTCAATGTATCTCACAGTGCCGCAATACAGCAGTAATACTTGACAAGGGCAGCAATCAACTACACAAGCCAGTTCGTTACAACGTTTCCTCTCTCCGCTCTGCTCATCAATACAATACAGACCTCAGTGTATCATACATAGGCCCAATACAGCAGTAATACTTGAGAAAGACAACAATCAACTACACAAGCCAGTTCATTACAACGTTTCCTCTCTCCGCTTTCCTCATCAATACAATACAGACCTCAGTGTATCATACATAGGCCCAATACAGCAGTAATACTTGAGAAAGACAACAATCAATTACACAAGCCAGTTCATTACAACGTTTCCTCTCTCCGCTTTCCTCATCAATACAATACAGACCTCAGTGTATCATACATAGGCCCAATACAGCAGTAATACTTGAGAAAGACAACAACCAACTACACAAGCCAGTTCATTACAACGTTTCCTCTCTCCGCTTTCCTCATCAATACAATACAGACCTCAGTGTATCATACATAGGCCCAATACATCAGTAATACTTGAGAAAGACAACAATCAATTACGCAAGCCAGTTCATTACAACGTTTCCTCTCTCCGCTTTCCTCATCAATACAATACAGACCTCAGTGTATCTCACAGTGCCGCAATACAGCAGTAATACTTGACAAGGGCAGCAATCAACTACACAAGCCAGTTCGTTACAACGTTTCCTCTCTCCGCTCTGCTCATCAATACAATACAGACCTCAATGTATCTCACAGTGCCGCAATACAGCAGTAATACTTGACAAGGGCAGCAATCAACTACACAAGCCAGTTCGTTACAACGTTTCCTCTCTCCGCTCTGCTCATCAATACAATACAGACCTCAATGTATCTCACAGTGCCGCAATACAGCAGTAATACTTGACAAGGGCAGCAATCAACTACACAAGCCAGTTCGTTACAACGTTTCCTCTCTCCGCTCTGCTCATCAATACAATACAGACCTCAGTGTATCATACATAGGCCCAATACAGCAGTAATACTTGAGAAAGACAACAATCAACTACACAAGCCAGTTCATTACAACGTTTCCTCTCTCCGCTTTCCTCATCAATACAATACAGACCTCAGTGTATCATACATAGGCCCAATACAGCAGTAATACTTGAGAAAGACAACAATCAATTACACAAGCCAGTTCATTACAACGTTTCCTCTCTCCGCTTTCCTCATCAATACAATACAGACCTCAGTGTATCATACATAGGCCCAATACAGCAGTAATACTTGAGAAAGACAACAATCAACTACACAAGCCAGTTTATTACAACGTTTCCTCTCTCCGCTTTCCTCATCAATACAATACAGACCTCAGTGTATCTCACAGTGCCGCAATACAGCGGTAATACTTGACAAGAGCAGCAATCAACTACACAAGCCAGTTGGTTACAACGTTTCCTCTCTCCGCTTTCCTCATCAATACAATACAGACCTCAGTGTATCTCACAGTGCCGCAATACAGCGGTAATACTTGACAAGAGCAGCAATCAACTACACAAGCCAGTTCATTACAACGTTTCCTCTCTCCGCTTTCCTCATCAATACAATACAGACCTCAGTGTATCTCACAGTGCCGCAATACAGCGGTAATACTTGACAAGAGCAGCAATCAACTACACAAGCCAGTTCATTACAACGTTTCCTCTCTCCGCTTTCCTCATCAATACAATACAGACCTCAGTGTATCTTACATAGGCCCAATAAAGCAGTAATACTTGAGAAAGACAATAATCAACTACACAAGCCAGTTCATTACAACGTTTCCTCTCTCCGCTCTGCTCATCAATACAATACAGACCTCAATGTATCTCACAGTGCCGCAATACAGCGGTAATACTTGACAAGGGCAGCAATCAACTACACAAGCCAGTTCATTACAACGTTTCCTCTCTCCGCTTTCCTCATCAATACAATACAGACCTCAGTGTATCTTACATAGGCCCAATAAAGCAGTAATACTTGAGAAAGACAATAATCAACTACACAAGCCAGTTCGTTACAACGTTTCCTCTCTCCGCTCTGCTCATCAATACAATACAGACATCAGTGTATCTTACATAGGCCCAATAAAGCAGTAATACTTGAGAAAGACAATAATCAACTACACAAGCCAGTTCGTTACAACGTTTCCTCTCTCCACTCTGCTCATCAATACAATACAGACCTCAATGTATCTCACAGTGCCGCAATACAGCAGTAATACTTGACAAGAGCAGCAATCAACTACACAAGCCAGTTCATTACAACGTTTCCTCTCTCCGCTTTCCTCATCAATACAATACAGACCTCAGTGTATCTTACATAGGCCCAATAAAGCAGTAATACTTGAGAAAGACAATAATCAACTACACAAGCCAGTTCGTTACAACGTTTCCTCTCTCCGCTCTGCTCATCAATACAATACAGACATCAGTGTATCTTACATAGGCCCAATAAAGCAGTAATACTTGAGAAAGACAATAATCAACTACACAAGCCAGTTCATTACAACGTTTCCTCTCTACGCTTTCCTCATCAATACAATACAGACCTCAGTGTATCTTACATAGGCCCAATAAAGCAGTAATACTTGAGAAAGACAATAATCAACTACACAAGCCAGTTCATTACAACGTTTCCTCTCTACGCTTTCCTCATCAATACAATACAGACCTCAGTGTATCTTACATAGGCCCAATAAAGCAGTAATACTTGAGAAAGACAATAATCAACTACACAAGCCAGTTCATTACAACGTTTCCTCTCTCCGCTTTCCTCATCAATACAATACAGACCTCAGTGTATCTTACATAGGCCCAATAAAGCAGTAATACTTGAGAAAGACAATAATCAACTACACAAGCCAGTTCGTTACAACGTTTCCTATTTCCGCTCTCCTCATCAATACAATACAGACCTCAATGTATCTCACAGTGCCGCAATACAGCAGTAATACTTGACAAGGGCAGCAATCAACTACACAAGCCAGTTCGTTACAACGTTTCCTCTCTCCGCTTTCCTCATCAATACAATACAGACCTCAATGTATCTCACAGTGCCGCAATACAGCAGTAATACTTGACAAGGGCAGCAATCAACTACACAAGCCAGTTCGTTACAACGTTTCCTCTCTCCGCTCTGCTCATCAATACAATACAGACCTCAATGTATCTCACAGTGCCGCAATACAGCAGTAATACTTGACAAGGGCAGCAATCAACTACACAAGCCAGTTCGTTACAACGTTTCCTCTCTCCGCTCTGGTCATCAATACAATACAGACCTCAATGTATCTCACAGTGCCGCAATACAGCAGTAATACTTGACAAGGGCAGCAATCAACTACACAAGCCAGTTCGTTACAACGTTTCCTCTCTCCGTTTTCCTCATCAATACAATACAGACCTCAATGTATCTCACAGTGCCGCAATACAGCAGTAATACTTGACAAGGGCAGCAATCAACTACACAAGCCAGTTCGTTACAACGTTTCCTCTCTCCGCTCTGCTCATCAATACATTACAGACCTCAATGTATCTCACAGTGCCGCAATACAGCAGTAATACTTGACAAGGGCAGCAATCAACTACACAAGCCAGTTCGTTACAACGTTTCCTCTCTCCGCTCTGCTCATCAATACAATACAGACCTCAATGTATCTCACAGTGCCGCAATACAGCAGTAATACTTGACAAGAGCAGCAATCAACTACACAAGCCAGTTCATTACAACGTTTCCTCTCTCCGCTCTGCTCATCAATACAATACAGACCTCAATGTATCTCACAGTGCCGCAATACAGCAGTAATACTTGACAAGGGCAGCAATCAACTACACAAGCCAGTTCGTTACAACGTTTCCTCTCTCCGCTTTCCTCATCAATACAATACAGACCTCAATGTATCTCACAGTGCCGCAATACAGCAGTAATACTTGACAAGGGCAGCAATCAACTACACAAGCCAGTTCGTTACAACGTTTCCTCTCTCCGCTCTGCTCATTAATACAATACAGACCTCAATGTTTCTCACAGTGCCGCAATACAGCAGTAATACTTGACAAGGGCAGCAATCAACTACACAAGCCAGTTCGTTACAACGTTTCCTCTCTCCGCTCTGCTCATCAATACAATACAGACCTCAATGTATCTCACAGTGCCGCAATACAGCAGTAATACTTGACAAGGGCAGCAATCAACTACACAAGCCAGTTCGTTACAACGTTTCCTCTCTCCGCTCTGCTCATCAATACAATACAGACCTCAATGTATCTCACAGTGCCGCAATACAGCAGTAATATTTGACAAGGGCAGCAATCAACTACACAAGCCAGTTCGTTACAACGTTTCCTCTCTCCGCTCTGCTCATCAATACAATACAGACCTCAATGTATCTCACAGTGCCGCAATACAGCAGTAATACTTGACAAGGGCAGCAATCAACTACACAAGCCAGTTCGTTACAACGTTTCCTCTCTCCGCTTCCCTCATCAATACAATACAGACATCAGTGTATCTCACAGTGCCGCAATACAGCAGTAATAACTGGACAAAGCCAGTAATCAACTACACAAGCCAGTTCGTTACAACGTTTCCTCTCTCCGCTCTGCTCATCAATACAATACAGACCTCAATGTATCTCACAGTGCCGCAATACAGCAGTAATACTTGACAAGGGCAGCAATCAACTACACAAGCCAGTTCGTTACAACGTTTCCTCTCTCCGCTCTGCTCATCAATACAATACAGACCTCAATGTATCTCACAGTGCCGCAATACAGCAGTAATACTTGACAAGAGCAGCAATCAACTACACAAGCCAGTTCATTACAACGTTTCCTCTCTCCGCTCTGCTCATCAATACAATACAGACCTCAATGTATCTCACAGTGCCGCAATACAGCAGTAATACTCGACAAGGGCAGCAATCAACTACACAAGCCAGTTCGTTACAACGTTTCCTCTCTCCGCTTTCCTCATCAATACAATACAGACCTCAATGTATCTCACAGTGCCGCAATACAGCAGTAATACTTGACAAGGGCAGCAATCAACTACACAAGCCAGTTCGTTACAACGTTTCCTCTCTCCGCTCTGCTCATCAATACAATACAGACCTCAATGTATCTCACAGTGCCGCAATACAGCAGTAATACTTGACAAGGGCAGCAATCAACTACACAAGCCAGTTCGTTACAACGTTTCCTCTCTCCGCTCTGCTCATCAATACAATACAGACCTCAATGTATCTCACAGTGCCGCAATACAGCAGTAATACTTGACAAGGGCAGCAATCAACTACACAAGCCAGTTCGTTACAACGTTTCCTCTCTCCGCTCTGCTCATCAATACAATACAGACCTCAGTGTATCATACATAGGCCCAATACAGCAGTAATACTTGAGAAAGACAACAATCAACTACACAAGCCAGTTCATTACAACGTTTCCTCTCTCCGCTTTCCTCATCAATACAATACAGACCTCAGTGTATCATACATAGGCCCAATACAGCAGTAATACTTGAGAAAGACAACAATCAATTACACAAGCCAGTTCATTACAACGTTTCCTCTCTCCGCTTTCCTCATCAATACAATACAGACCTCAGTGTATCTCACAGTGCCGCAATACAGCAGTAATACTTGACAAGGGCAGCAATCAACTACACAAGCCAGTTCGTTACAACGTTTCCTCTCTCCGCTCTGCTCATCAATACAATACAGACCTCAATGTATCTCACAATGCCGCAATACAGCAGTAATACTTGACAAGGGCAGCAATCAACTACACAAGCCAGTTCGTTACAACGTTTCCTCTCTCCGCTCTGCTCATCAATACAATACAGACCTCAATGTATCTCACAGTGCCGCAATACAGCAGTAATACTTGACAAGGGCAGCAATCAACTACACAAGCCAGTTCGTTACAACGTTTCCTCTCTCCGCTCTGCTCATCAATACAATACAGACCTCAGTGTATCATACATAGGCCCAATACAGCAGTAATACTTGAGAAAGACAACAATCAACTACACAAGCCAGTTCATTACAACGTTTCCTCTCTCCGCTTTCCTCATCAATACAATACAGACCTCAGTGTATCATACATAGGCCCAATACAGCAGTAATACTTGAGAAAGACAACAATCAATTACACAAGCCAGTTCATTACAACGTTTCCTCTCTCCGCTTTCCTCATCAATACAATACAGACCTCAGTGTATCATACATAGGCTTAATACAGCAGTAATACTTGAGAAAGACAACAATCAACTACACAAGCCAGTTCATTACAACGTTTCCTCTCTCCGCTTTCCTCATCAATACAATACAGACCTCAGTGTATCTCACAGTGCCGCAATACAGCGGTAATACTTGACAAGAGCAGCAATCAACTACACAAGCCAGTTGGTTACAACGTTTCCTCTCTCCGCTTTCCTCATCAATACAATACAGACCTCAGTGTATCTCACAGTGCCGCAATACAGCGGTAATACTTGACAAGAGCAGCAATCAACTACACAAGCCAGTTCATTACAACGTTTCCTCTCTCCGCTTTCCTCATCAATACAATACAGACCTCAGTGTATCTCACAGTGCCGCAATACAGCGGTAATACTTGACAAGAGCAGCAATCAACTACACAAGCCAGTTCATTACAACGTTTCCTCTCTCCGCTTTCCTCATCAATACAATACAGACCTCAGTGTATCACACAGTGCCGCAATACAGCGGTAATACTTGACAAGAGCAGCAATCAACTACACAAGCCAGTTCATTACAACGTTTCCTCTCTCCGCTTTCCTCATCAATACAATACAGACCTCAGTGTATCTCACAGTGCCGCAATACAGCGGTAATACTTGACAAGAGCAGCAATCAACTACACAAGCCAGTTCATTACAACGTTTCCTCTCTCCGCTTTCCTCATCAATACAATACAGACCTCAGTGTATCTCACAGTGCCGCAATACAGCGGTAATACTTGACAAGAGCAGCAATCAACTACACAAGCCAGTTCATTACAACGTTTCCTCTCTCCGCTTTCCTCATCAATACAATACAGACCTCAGTGTATCTCACAGTGCCGCAATACAGCGGTAATACTTGACAAGAGCAGCAATCAACTACACAAGCCAGTTCATTACAACGTTTCCTCTCTCCGCTTTCCTCATCAATACAATACAGACCTCAGTGTATCTCACAGTGCCGCAATACAGCGGTAATACTTGACAAGAGCAGCAATCAACTACACAAGCCAGTTCATTACAACGTTTCCTCTCTCCGCTTTCCTCATCAATACAATACAGACCTCAGTGTATCTCACAGTGCCGCAATACAGCGGTAATACTTGACAAGAGCAGCAATCAACTACATAAGCCAGTTCATTACAACGTTTCCTCTCTCCGCTTTCCTCATCAATACAATACAGACCTCAGTGTATCTCACAGTGCCGCAATACAGCAGTAATACTTGACAAGAGCAGCAATCAACTACACAAGCCAGTTCATTACAACGTTTCCTCTCTCCGCTTTCCTCATCAATACAATACAGACCTCAGTGTATCTTACATAGGCCCAATAAAGCAGTAATACTTGAGAAAGACAATAATCAACTACACAAGCCAGTTCATTACAACGTTTCCTCTCTCCGCTCTGCTCATCAATACAATACAGACCTCAATGTATCTCACAGTGCCGCAATACAGCGGTTATACTTGACAAGTGCAGCAATCAACTACACAAGCCAGTTCATTACAACGTTTCCTCTCTCCGCTTTCCTCATCAATACAATACAGACCTCAGTGTATCTTACATAGGCCCAATAAAGCAGTAATACTTGAGAAAGACAATAATCAACTACACAAGCCAGTTCGTTACAACGTTTCCTCTCTCCGCTCTGCTCATCAATACAATACAGACATCAGTGTATCTTACATAGGCCCAATAAAGCAGTAATACTTGAGAAAGACAATAATCAACTACACAAGCCAGTTCGTTACAACGTTTCCTCTCTCCGCTCTCCTCATCAATACAATACAGACCTCAGTGTATCTTACATAGGCCCAATAAAGCAGTAATACTTGAGAAAGACAATAATCAACTACACAAGCCAGTTCGTTACAACGTTTCCTCTCTCCGCTCTGCTCATCAATACAATACAGACATCAGTGTATCTTACATAGGCCCAATAAAGCAGTAATACTTGAGAAAGACAATAATCAACTACACAAGCCAGTTCGTTACAACGTTTCCTCTCTCCACTCTGCTCATCAATACAATACAGACCTCAATGTATCTCACAGTGCCGCAATACAGCAGTAATACTTGACAAGAGCAGCAATCAACTACACAAGCCAGTTCATTACAACGTTTCCTCTCTCCGCTTTCCTCATCAATACAATACAGACCTCAGTGTATCTTACATAGGCCCAATAAAGCAGTAATACTTGAGAAAGACAATAATCAACTACACAAGCCAGTTCGTTACAACGTTTCCTCTCTCCGCTCTGCTCATCAATACAATACAGACATCAGTGTATCTTACATAGGCCCAATAAAGCAGTAATACTTGAGAAAGACAATAATCAACTACACAAGCCAGTTCATTACAACGTTTCCTCTCTACGCTTTCCTCATCAATACAATACAGACCTCAGTGTATCTTACATAGGCCCAATAAAGCAGTAATACTTGAGAAAGACAATAATCAACTACACAAGCCAGTTCATTACAACGTTTCCTCTCTACGCTTTCCTCATCAATACAATACAGACCTCAGTGTATCTTACATAGGCCCAATAAAGCAGTAATACTTGAGAAAGACAATAATCAACTACACAAGCCAGTTCATTACAACGTTTCCTCTCTCCACTTTCCTCATCAATACAATACAGACCTCAGTGTATCTTACATAGGCCCAATAAAGCAGTAATACTTGAGAAAGACAATAATCAACTACACAAGCCAGTTCGTTACAACGTTTCCTCTTTCCGCTCTCCTCATCAATACAATACAGACCTCAATGTATCTCACAGTGCCGCAATACAGCAGTAATACTTGACAAGAGCAGCAATCAACTACACAAGCCAGTTCATTACAACGTTTCCTCTCTCCGCTTTCCTCATCAATACAATACAGACCTCAGTGTATCTTACATAGGCCCAATAAAGCAGTAATACTTGAGAAAGACAATAATCAACTACACAAGCCAGTTCGTTACAACGTTTCCTCTCTCCGCTCTGCTCATCAATACAATACAGACATCAGTGTATCTTACATAGGCCCAATAAAGCAGTAATACTTGAGAAAGACAATAATCAACTACACAAGCCAGTTCATTACAACGTTTCCTCTCTACGCTTTCCTCATCAATACAATACAGACCTCAGTGTATCTTACATAGGCCCAATACAGCGGTAATACTTGACAAGAGCAGCAATCAACTACACAAGCCAGTTCATTACAACGTTTCCTCTCTACGCTCTCCTCATCAATACAATACAGACCTCAGTGTATCATACATAGGCCCAATACAGCAGTAATACTTGAGAAAGACAACAATCAACTACACAAGCCAGTTCATTACAACGTTTCCTCTCTACGCTTTCCTCATCAATACAATACAGACCTCAGTGTATCTTACATAGGCCCAATAAAGCAGTAATACTTGAGAAAGACAATAATCAACTACACAAGCCAGTTCATTACAACGTTTCCTCTCTACGCTCTCCTCATCAATACAATAAATACATACAATACAGGAGTAATACTTCAGAAATCCCCTCTCTGCTCACGCTATAAATCTAACCGTATCACCACTAGGATTTACTCGACACTTTTTTGGGCTTTGTCCCTGAATTTTTATATAAATTTTTTAATTAAATTTGAAGAATAGAAGAATAAAAGATACTTCACCTTGAAAACGCAAGCGATTTAGCTGTTGTTTTACAGAGTATTTTACAACTCAAAGAGGCTAGCACGACCATTGATAGGAAACTCTAGCATTAACACATGAAACTTTGTTAACTACAACTAGCCGTGGGTTTAAAATAATACAACAGTTTAAAATGTTCATTTAGCATAGGAGCCTCGGTATTTCAGTATCAAATGTATCTTCAATGCTGTTGAATGTAAAAAAAAGATGTAATTGTACAATACAACTACAACTTCTTACAATTACAATACAGTGAAATTGCCTTTTATATTAATCGTTTTTTGTGCTCGTATACGATGTTTGACATAAATTGTTTTAATACATTATATCACCTATAACCTCCCTTAAGGTAGAATTAACACATCGTCATATCCGTAATATCTCTCACATCGCAACAGCATGAGAGCATGACGACTGCGCCTGTAGCGTAAACAGTAATTGCCTACTCGTCTGCGCTATTTAAAAATGATTTACTAACGACTCAGGGAAAGAGATGTCTTAAAATTCAGTGTTTAGAAGATTATTCAACTGCCAAAAATATGAACCTCTGGCTTTAATGAAAAATTTTAAGTCGTCATGACAAAGAACATCAGAGAGCTTTTTCCTATCAAAATATTGTAAAAGTTGTTATATTTACTGACGAAGGCAGAAACAGTCCTCAATATTCTTAATTTGTTTTTAGCAAATTCCCCTCTATAAAGAAAACGCTATTACGGTACTAGTCACCGTAATGCGTTAGCCCGGGAACATGACACTTTTTTGTTTTAAGGTCTCTAGAAGCCAAAAACAACATTCGTTCAAATTGCTTTATATATGTGTCAGTTAGCACGATAAATCTCGTGCTGAATCTTCGATTTTGATAAAATTTTTTACGGAGGTGTAGGGGCAGCGTTCATAAAATTCTGTTCGAAAACAAGCATGACCGGACCGTGTTTTATGGGGTTCTAAAAGGGCCAAAAACTTGTGTTGGCATTTTTTATCTCATTTTTTTTTTTTTAATTGAACCATTTTAAATTCAACCATTTAAAAGAGCGCAAAAAACTAATAATTTAGTGTTTTGAATGTTCAACCTAGCTTAAACACATAACGGAGAAAGTCCAAAAGTATGTTTTCTATGTAATTCTTAAGGGAAACCAACAAATCCCTTCATCTAACTTATTTATTGCCATAACGTGATATAATTTGGTATGTACATCCACTAGGTGGATTTGAACATACATTTGCTAACAAGCGCAAATGGCGGCAAACCTATGTACTCACCCCTCATCGGTTTTATGGCGAAATAATAAAAACCATAATTTGATACAATTAATCACTTAGCAGCACTGGGAAGGAATTATATAGTCTATTTTTACAACACCCTCATGGCAGCAAACCTTTATCCTCATTCCTATAGTGTATATGGGAAAAATAAGAAATACCAAATTTTATTTAAATTAGCTGAGAACGCAGGTCTGTTGCGACTGGGTATTTTTAAACCTTCATGAAATTTTTTAAAAGGTCTCAAAGTAAGTTTGACAACGAGATGTATACGATGTACCTGTACACAAACTGTGTATCAGGTGGTTCAAGATCCATGACGAAATTGCAAATATTTACATTGGGGCCGGGATTCTCATGGGTGCAAGGTAAACCAACAAAGGGATTGGTCGAGGGGTCCAGTCCCGATGATCGAACTAAACGTTTCCGTCTCAATCCCTCCCTGCACATCAGTCGGAACTAGTCGTTCTCCTTCTAGCCCAGTCAAGATAGGTTCGTGTCGGAAGCAATTCCGGAGGAGGTGAATTTTTCACAGTTGATAGACTATGATAAGGTGTGTAAAGTCCCGAAAAATCCCCCTTGAGCTTTCCGTCCTACGCCCCCTTAAAGTTAAAGTTGCAGTATGTTAGAAAATCAACTACAGTTTCGTAAGGAGAAAAGCAATCGAAGTGGGATTGCTTTTATTTTGTTCCCAATAAAATTTGCTACAAACACTGTCATTACCTCTTATTACAAAAACCTTAAGGTTTTGTGGCAAAATCGATACAAACGTAAAAAATTTATTTTTTTATATTTTCATTATATAAAAACCTTCCCTTACAGCTCCTTTGTTTGAAGTTTATATGTAAAACCGTAAATATAAAGTTTGTAGAGAATTATTTTAGCTTTGCAATGATATATAATGTTACTGTGTTCGGTTTGAGGATAACGAGCAATATTGTATTTTATTTTATGGTGACAGTGAAAAAAGGCTCCATTCTTGGGCCATTTCAGTACAGACGTTATTAAATTTTAATGCATTGCCCTCTTATCTTTTCTATAAGGGATGACTTAGAGGAATTTAACTACTGTAAATCCATATTTGGTCATTAATACTAATAAGAGGTAATGACAATTTCTGAAGCAAATTTTATTGGGAACAAAATAAAAGCAATCCCACTTCGATTGCTTTTCTCCTTACGAAACTGTAGTTGATTTTCTAACATACTGCAACTTTAACTTAAAGGGGGCGTATGACGGAAAGCTCAAGGGGGATTTTTCGGGACTTTAGGGAAAATGCACACCTTATCATAGTCTATCAACTGTGAAAAATTCAGCTCCTCGGGAATTACTTCCGACACGAACCTATTTTGACTGGGCTATTCACTAAAACAACTTTATCCACGAATAACAAAAATCTGTTAATCAATAGCCACTATTTCAAACAAGTACCATCCCCATATATTTCATGAAATAAAACAGCAACTCTATACAACACTACATGAACTCTACAGTTCCATCGGTTCGATCGGTAAAGTATCCGAAATCTGTATCTCGGAGCCAATACGCTTGGGGCGGGCCTTTGTCAACTTTTGTTAACTTTCCAGTTTCCAAGTCGAACTTCTGTTATACAACCTTTGAACTTAGCATTTTCTTTCTTTCGATTTGCATCTAAACTTCAACAACTGTTGGTCACGCTTATTTCCGTAGTCACTTAGATATACAATACATGGATATAAATTACTTCGGCAGTTATTGATCTGGGTTTTATATATTTACTTCAATTTTAATTACTCTTCTCAAAAGGCGGTAGCAATTTTTTAATATCTTCAGAATATCCCCAATTTATCTATACAATAAATGATTCCCTCAAATTTCATGGATAAAAGTGAATTCTCCTTTACAATTTTATTTTTTACACCGTTGCGAATAAAGCAAACTACCTCAAGTAATTTGATAGACAATTTTTTCCTTTTAATTGCATATTTTTATTAGTTATAAATCGTTTATACCGGGAGTAACTTGCACCTTCTCCTTAACTTCTTAACTATTTGAGATATTAGAAATCGGTTTGCGCCAACCTTCTTGGACATGATGGGCTATAATGATGGTACAATAACCTCATGTCCAAGAAGGTTGCCGCAAACCGATTTCAAATATCTCAAATAGTTAAAAAGATAAGCGGGATGCAAGTAACTTTTCAACCACTCTTTATTTATTTTACTGCAGGTCGCTTGAGTAACATATATCCACTAAGATCAACAAACTAAGATCAACAAGTTTAACAAAAGGAATATCTGACTGGAATAATTTTGTCAAACCTTTACTAGTTTATGAATAACTCAATAACATTGAAGTACACATAAAAAGTAATTGTTTACAGTGTGAAAACAAATTCTTAGTCAAAAGCTCCTTTCTTCGATTTTAAGAACCCTGGACGGATACAATCACAACTGAGACAATTTTTAGTTGGTTGAGGTATTCTAAATTTTCTTAATAAATAGTATTATAATTACGTATCAGATTTTTATCAGCCTGTTTGTATGGATAAACAACTGAAACATCAAACTGATCTCTATCTAAGAAGGAAAAATAACTAGCAGGAAGGAAACTCCTCTTTCGATTTAAAGTTTATAAGTAACTTTTCATCTCTAGCAGTCACAAACTTACATTTATTAAAACTATCAAATAACACATCATTTTAACTATCCCATTCAGGGTTAGCACCTGTATTACAAACTATACTTCATTTAAACACACATATACAGTAGATATCGCATGGCTTATTTAGCCAACCACCAAGTTTTGAGAAAGAAAAAATAAATTCTGCGGTACAGAGCAAGCGGGGCAATGTGTGTAAATCTGAACTACCAATGTGTGTTATTATACTGCAAATGTAATCTGAGAGGTAATTGCCGATCTCTCATTATAAAGAATGTTCTTCTTAAAAAAAGTATATTAGGAAAGGGCTACTCGGCTTTTGTCTCAGCTCATCTACCTCCTGGTGTCATTCAGAGGTCATTACACAAATGGAGGCCCCACTTTCCCTCTAGTACTTATATTTAACATTTTAATTGTTCATCGATATCCTAATAAAAATCAAAAAATTTCCCACTTCAAACAACTCCGTTCAGTAAACTAATAATGATTTTGTAAAGAGTGCAATGTATTTCGGTGTAAGTGAACAACACTTTCTCAGAACTACTTAGTGAAGGATGGTTCCCAGGAATGAGTATCGATTGTGACGCCACTCACGTAACCAATACACTGTAGCGCGCTCTACGTTACAACTTACCACACAACTTGCCCTCACGGCCAAACTTGTCTTGTCTCCTATTATGTATTTCATGTCACGGGCAAACACCTACCCATATTTGTTATTTTGTCTTTCTACAGATTTTAGAAAGACCTGCAAGTCGGTAAAGGTTTTTTTTATTTTCAGATAAAAGTTTTCTAGATTACATGTTCGAATATATATGCAATGAATGTATCCTATGATAGCTGTCCAGACTTACTACGTACAAGTAGTAGTAGGATAAACAAGGGTAAACATAATTACAACCTGGTTTATTATTTTTCTCCATACATTACAATGATAGTAGAGTTCTGTTGTATAACTCATAATGATTATATGTTTATACTTTTGCAAAATAAATATTATGTATTCCTTGTTAATATATCTAAAATTTTCATTCACATATTTGTTACATTGAAAGGTTTTGACTTAAAACGTCAATTGCATTTTTAAACTTGTTGTTTCATTTGATAATTAACTATATTTATTGTATCTTCTTAGAATAGATTTTAAAAAATAAATTTAAAAAGAACAAACTTGTAGACCGGACGAAGCAACTTCACATTCAAAACTTACAATTAATATGTTTCTTGATTTAAAAACCACAGTTATGATAGTAAAAATAGTTTATTTGTTTGGCACAACTTCCCTACACTACTTCGGGCTCGAGTATTTCAGGGAAAGATATAAGACTGAAAACAGAAAAAAAATTAAAACACATTTTTAAATAATTGGGGAAAACTTCCTATCCGGAGGGAATTATTTCCTGATCCGGTATAATAGTGAAAATAAAAACTCGTTATTATAACATTGAATTTATAAGCCAAACAATATTGCACTAGAATGTTTTCAGACTTGAAAATAAAATAACTGCAGTGATTAACCTTAAACCCAGTTAATTACTAATATCATAATGTATTACAAAAATTTATGAACACAAAAAGGGATTAAAATAAAAAGAGATAATGCCACTAACGGAAAGTTAAATTATAACTTTTCTTCTACATTCTACATGCTTGACTGTCCAGTTAACACATACATACCGAAGTTCCTATCCCAAATAAAGATTTTTATTTCAATATTTTTATTATTTTATACCCACGGCTAGTTGTACTCATCAATATTACATATTTTATGTTAATGCTAATATTTGAAATAGACGGTTGTGCAATCCTCATTGAGTTGTAAAATACTCTTTAAAACAAATATTGACTAAATGGGTTTAGTTCAAAGACTAAGTAACTTTTATTCTTCTATTCCACAACTGTTGTAAAGGCATGCATATAAATATTCAGGAGCAAAGCCCCTATACATGCCGCTTGAATCCTAGTGGTAATACGATGAGATTTGCTTTTCTTTATTGCAGCGAAGTACCACTTTATGTACAATCAACACTCATTCCCATACAATACTGGAATAAAATAATATTTTGATATTGTCCTAGGGGAATTAAAGTAAATAAGTAAGTAGACAAATGATGACTATCAAAGTATCTCCCACGGGCCCGGGCATAACCTGTGGTTGTTTCACGTAAGTGCTCAAGTTTAAATACCATTAAAATATAAATAAAAATGATTTATTATTACAATCCTCCTATAGTAGGATTCATGAAAATAGTCCGATGAGAGTCGATACATTGTTGCCAAATTTATTCTAAAACACACTTTTATACTGTATTACACATGGGAAACATAAGCACAAATGACAACATGGTGAGAGGGGACGAGGGGGGACACAGCTGTTAAAAATTTCCATTGGACTATTTTCGTGCAACTTGCTAATTTATACAATAAATGTTGGTAAATACGATGTTTCGATCAATAAGAAATAAAACAAATATAAAGGCCGAGATATCCGGTGAAATGACCCCTTAAGATGTCATTGGTATCTCCTAAATATTGTAAGTAGTTTTTATTAAAAGTAAGATTACATTTAATTTTAGAAGAAATCGAACGGCCGCAAGTTCCAAATTTCCAACCGGGTATTGCTACACTTTGGGCTCCTCATCCATCTTGTGTGAGTGGGCGCGGCCGTACTTGGCGGCATCCATCAATGCCGAATGAATACCGCCACTCGTTATTGACAACAGTAAGCCAACATGGAGTACTAACATTTGCAGGAAATATATTTTGATGTTATCAAAACTTTTTGGGTCATATCAAGGGAACGGCCCACCCCACAACGAGTCAGAAGAAACTCTTAAACGTAAACAAAAGTTGATATGTACGGCGAATTAAAGATCTCATTTAGCTGAGTACAATGCCTTAAACCGAGCTTTGAATAACCTAGAATAATTTGACAGTAAAAATTTTCTTAAAATCACAGGGGCAAAACCAAAACGTTCTTAATACTCGACCTTTTGACGTCGGGTTCGTGGGTTATTACTCTAAAAGCAAAGCACGTAAAATTATGTATATGGCCTAATCCAAGGAAGTTTTTTTTTCAAACCTCTTCTAGGGGAAGTTCCTCAAGGAAGTATTAGATCAAACTTCTTTGGCCTTTGTCGCATCATTCATAATTTTTAATGTCTTTAAATTTAAAAGTGATAATCCGCAAACTGTTCGCAAGTGTTCAGAAAGTTATTGTTTTGCCTTTATGATTTTAAGAAAAAGTTTTATTTCTCAAGATTTTCTTCTAGGTTATACGTTTAAAGTTCGGTTTAAGGCATTGTCCTCAGCTTAATAAGATCTTAATAAGACAAAGTACTACTGAAGTTATCGCATTTTTAAAGTTTCGCCTCTAAAATTTTAATAGAAAGATTTCTTGCCTAAAATTCCCGTCATGGCCATCCATTTGAAATCTGGTTTGCGGCATTGTACTTAACTGAGACCTTCAATTAATTTATGTGCATACCAATCTATGCTTACATTTAAGATTTTCTCTTGATTCCAAGTGGGCCCCCCTTATATGACTCAAGGGTTTTGATAATGTCAAAAGATATTTCTTTTTAAGTCATCAACATTCGCCAAAGGATATTATTTATCTATATATTAATAGGCAAGCATGCTTCTTTTTCTCCTTTTTTCTCAGCTCCTGTGCATCGTAGGAGCAATCAGTGGATACAGTTAGAAAAGTAGAGTCCTGTAGATGAGCAGAATCTATTATAATTTACATCGGTCCCCAGGGCTCCGTCCTGCAGGCTTTCAGAGTTTCAATGTTAATCTTATGGGAGAGTGATAATTGATTGAATCTTTCGATAGCTGTTAATATCAAATGCTAGCATATCAAGAAGAACAAATGTTTCAGTTATGAAACATTTTAAGATGAACTGAGTTTCTGGTTGGATTTCGACCAGTGGGCGATCCCTCGTATTTATTAAATGAGCATTTCTTGAGTACTTAAATTATTACCATAGTTTTTTTTTTTTTTTTTTGTATTGTCGGAAAAACTCTCAATTTAATGGGTTCAAAATTATTATTTTTCTCCAAGAATTTGCTTCGGCTAAATCCAACAAAATCTTAAAACAGTGAATTAACAGTAAAATACAGGGCAATCTGATCTTTATTCTCAGAATTGGCTTTGGCTCTAATGAGCAAATATGAATTAAAGTAAAAAAAATCATTATTACCATACTTCGTTTGGCACCTAATTCAAAAAAAGTTTTACGTTCGTGAAGAGGAGAAACACAGTATCAGCTGGATACTCGAGTAACTGCCATTAAATATCTTACAAGAAAAAATATCTTACAATACATTTAAAATGTGTTATTGTTAATATAATCAATATTTCGAACCTATTATTTAGCATGTGGTGACATTTTATACAATATCAGCAATTAAAACCACGCGATGAAGAATTACTACGTAAAACACGAAGAACAAACTATGAATGATTGCTGCTTGAGCCAGCGGTTAAAGTATTTTACAAGAACAAACTAATCAAAGCAGTAACAGTGATTGGCAAAATGTAAATTAATTAAAGAAGGTAAATTTTAAAAGACAGGAAGACTGCTGAGTAATTATTGTTATTTCACAGTTATAAAGACAACTCTTGTTTAATCATCTGGTCTGAATTAAAATATTTCAATAGTTTGAAGCTTATGATTAACTGATTTTATATTTATTTTTTAATTTAAGCAACATAGCTTACGGTTTAAATTTATGTTCTAAATTTAATAATACCCTATTACCGTTCATAAACAAACAACGTAGTCAATATACATATACAATAACGTGTAACTTTTATTAATATATTATTTTCTAAAAAGTATGAGGATTTAAATATTGATGAGTGATAGGGTTTATAGATTTATACAGGAAACATAATGCGAGTTCTCCATACTGATGTAGAGAATGAGATACGGCCTTCAGTATGACTCACATTGCCGCAATACAGCAGTAATACTTAACAAGGGCAGCAATCAACTACACAAGCCAGTTCGTTACCAGGCTTCCTCTCTTTTTTCATCTCACCAATACAATACAAACCTCAGTGTGAAATTCAGTCAAGTAAACAAAATAATAATATAAAAATAATAATAATAATAGTAAAATAATACATAATAAATAGCCCGAAGGCTAAGTAGTGATCCCCCACCCCTACCGGGCGCCCGTACCTAGCGTTAACCACACCGGGTTCGGTTTTTCGACAGGATTCATGGAACATAAGTCCCAAAACACATTTAGGCAATTTAGACCCCCACAGAAACTGGAATTCACCAGGCCCGTGGTACTCAAACAGTAGTGAACCTAAAATCGACAAACCGCTGTGAGTAACAGTGACAGCACTATGCAACTACTTCTCAACTTTCGTTTGTGAGTAAGGCCCTAGTAAGGCTGAGGACCCCCCCCCCCAATCAGGCCGAAGCCAGGTGCCGAGCATGCCGACAACCACTTACCCCCTCGAGTCCAACCCAATATCCGGACTGGCCGAAACCAGGGGCTTGAACTGGGCCCTGCGGTTCCCATTTTAGGTTTTACTTGGACCATGAGCATTTCCCAAGCGGGATAACTCGGTCTCTGGGTTCCTGCACGCCCAGAATGGGGCGTCGGTGCACTGCAAGAGTGACAGAAGTCGATAGAATCCCCAGGTCCACGCAACGACACCCTAACTCACTACCTTCTAATGGGGAAGGTGGAATGAGTCACCCAATAAGAGCACGATTGGCAAAGCCATCTCCAGGGCACGGCACAACCGAAGCTGACTCCTTCAGTGATGAAGAGAGGTATACAGGCGAACCACGCGCGTTCGCCCAGCTCAGTACATGGAGCTGGTATAGGGTAGTGGACATCGCAGTTCTAAGGGTGCATGCCCTGAAGTACAACATGCACACATTCGCTGTTTGATCATTACAACCACCACAGCGAATGCTCGGCAAAGACTCCATGGGAGACTAGGCCTACTTCAGTGCTAAATAGGGCAACGCCTGTTCACCCAGACCCGAAGAACTGTTATTGAGTAATGGAAATCCCAGTTCTAGGGGTAGCACGCCTTGAAGTACAAAGCGTACCCAGACTTGAGAAGTGCAGCAATCAACTACATAAGACAGTTCATTACAATGTTTCCACTCTTTTTCAACTCACCAATACAATACGAACCTCAGTGTGATTTTGCCGCAATACTGCAGTAATACTTGGCAAGGACAATAACCAACTACACAAGCCAGTTTATTACAACTATTTAGACGTTTTCTCTATCCCCTCATCTCACCCATACAATACAGCCGTACTACAATAGTACCGTCTCTCAGATAGTAGCAATACAGCATTAATACATGGCAAAATCAGCAATCAACTACACAAGACAGTTCGTTACGACGTTTCCTCTCTCCATTTACCTAACTATATTTGGCCTTGATTTGAAAATAAATGTAATATTCTGAGTGTCTACAAAGTCAAGCCCTGATTTGATACCTTTGTGTTACAGACACTATTATAGCTACATGCACTTTACACATATTGTGTTTAAGGGAATTTAATTTAGTTTTTCTCATTCATTTATTAACACATTAACTCAGATGACTTAAACTAAATGCAGTTTACTTATTTGACTACAAAACTAATCAATTATTAAAAAAAAAAAACATAGAATATGTACAGGTAACTCAAGGCGCACACATAGATATACAGGTTGGAAAAAATCTGGAAACATAATAATATCTTAAAAGTATTTAAAAGTATAATAAAATTAAAACTTTGGTTTTGATTGACAAAGTCTACTTTTCAAACTACTCGTTGTCCTTAGAGCTCCAAGGTGGATGGTCCCAAGGAGTCAGATGAAAATCATAAATGTAATAATAGGTCAGTTCATAAAAGGGGCAGTATAAATCCGATTTACGGCTTTTTAAGAATAGAGAACAATGCCACAAACCCGGGCTATGAAGGATGATAGAGTAAAAAATGGCAGACGATCAAATTTACATAAAAATCATAGTGCTGAAAACAAACAAAAAATGCAATAACTCCCGATCCACTCGCCCTTTAGATGTCGGGTTAGTAACAAATTACTCAGAATGCAAAGTCCTTTAAAATAATACATCATATGACGTCGCCCAATACTGTTCCCTGACGACCTTCACTAGGGACGTCCCTAAACCGAGTCTTGGGAAACACTTCATTGGCCTACGTTATATGATACATCATTTTTAAGGGCTTTGTATTGTGAGAAATTTGCAAAAAACCAGACCTCACAAGGTCGAGTGGATCGGGAGTTACAGAATTTTTTCAGCAATATGATTTTATTACAAAGTTTGATCGCCTTCCATTTTTTACTAGGTCATCCCTTTGAGGTTGGGTTGGCGGCATCGTTTTCTATTCTTAGAGACCTTTAATTTGATTTAAATAGTGACCTATACTTACATTAAAATTTTCTCCAGACTATTTGTGGACTGTCCCTTCTTGGAGGTCCAAGGACAACAAGTACGTTAGGAAATAGTATTAGTCACTCAAATTCATGTGCAGTTTTAGTTTTGTTACTTAAATACTTTTAAAAATATTAAATCGTTTCCAGGCATTTTTTTATCTCGTATTTCGAGTTTATGCGTAGATATAAATGAACTTAAGAAGTCTCTTCCTAGAAGTGAAATAAATGCGATCTTAATAATATCTAAATCATCAAGGAAGTCAGGCTCAGGATAACTTTAACCTACGCCACGCTCTGGGGTACGCCGAGACGATGCACTAGGCCTATTTTTAAATTTAGCTTTCCATCTTCGAAAAGAAAGTCTCATTAAGATTTTGCTGAAATAATAATTGTTCATTTACCACTTATGTTTACCAAATAAACTTATTAACTAAGAGTCTATGAATTGTTTTTTCCCTTTAAATAGATGCCCTTTAGTATATCTTATAAATAGATTTCAAAGCTTCTGGAATGATTTTCCAGAGGACTTAAAGAGAGATGATGGTGGAAATGTTTCATTGCTCTAGGGATCTTCTAATGGCAAAGTACTTCAATGACGTAACAAGTATGGCTGCGGTTTTAGCTGTTCACATTATAGTATCGTGCCTTATAACACGTGGTCGAACCCTTTCTTAACAGACGGAACCTCTCATCGTTCATTCTTTAATCATCTGAGTTATTTTCTTTCAACTCCCTCAATAAGCTCATATCTGAGAAACCTTGCTTTTTAGTGGCCAACTGTGACACCGCATATATTCTGTTTCGTTTCCTTGGTTCACTACTATAAACAGAATTCAATAACAACCCACGATAGTTTTCTCTCCACGGCACGACACTAGACACTGGTCTCAGCAGCATATGCCCGTTACAGCCGTTTCGTACCGTTCAGCGCACGACAGTGTATGGGCTGCTTTAGATTCATAAAAATTTTTTTACAAGTTATCCTGACAAATGCGAGAATACATAAATTAATACAATTACATATTAATACTTGTAATGATTAGAGATGTGCGATCCAGTGACTTTCAAATATCGGTGACTTCAGTTCCAGTGACAAGGAAATATCGGTGACTTCAATCGGTGACAGGAAAATCGGTGACAGAGCCACGAGTGGTGGGGAGAACCAGATACCGCGGCTGCGGCAGTCGCGCCACTGAGCAAATGAATTTTCGATATTTTTATTTCGGTGACAAGTTACAAAAATATCTGAATAACAAATTACTGCTAATGACTGTTAAAGAGATACACGACGTTAGCAATTTTCGAGTCTATATGATTTCGGATTCCATTACGATGCGACCCTTAACCAGTGTTGTAAATATCGTAACGCTAACGGCTCCAGCGAAGCCATCAGATCGCGCCCTCTGATTGGCCGCTTTGTCGCCGATATTTTGTGTCACTGAATCCAAAAGTTCTACAGTATATCGATCGGTGACAGCGACCTGGGCCTGGCGCTGTTGCTGGGAGATCAGTGACAGAGCCAACGTGCTAGTGCCCGATTCCACCCGAACCATTGCGAAGTGGCCCGAAGCAAAGGCGAAGGCAGCCTCGTGACCACGCGTCGGCCAATCGGTGACCGGCGCGGCGACCGGTGACGTTGTGTAGCAATGGATTGGGTGCCTGCGCGGTGGTGTTCTGCGCCTGTCACTGAATTTGCTGTCACCGATTGCTCGAGTGCCTTGTCACTGATATATCGGTGACAGAGCAATATCGGTGACTTTGTCACCGAAACAAAAATATCGAACATCTCTAGTAATGATTACACTTACAAAGGGCTGTAAATAGGGAAGACCGAACCCGAGATTGAAATGATTTGTTCACATAATTTGATTAGGTCGACAGCCGAGACTAGGTTAAGACTACGACTGAATGTCGACCCTTCAGAAAATACAAGAGTCTAATTTAAAATGTCCTCGTTGCAAAGTTAATAATATCGGTACAGTTATAATTCTATTTTTGCAATTTCCAGGGCGAGAACGTTACGGGTTACTTCTCATTTATTCAATGGTGATAGATTAATTAGCAACGAAATTGCATACGAAACGTTTTGTAGGAGGGGCTGTTTCATTAACTTTGAAAATTACCACATAACAACTTTGAAATTTAATAAATTTCAATATAAAACAATGGAATGTAGGGGCGATTTCCAGTCCTGCAGCCTGGTGGTTGGGTGGAGGGGTGGAGGTAACTACGGGAACTGGCGAGACAAGAGCGCTCTAGCGGCGACATGGCGAAGCTTGAGAGGCCCATACAAGTTGTAGGTCAGAACATCATCAACTTTGATTTGAACGTAAACTAATGTAAGGAAAGGGGTACCCTATATCTGAGTATAGCTCGGGGTGCCGCGAGTGCCGTTCAATTATTATCATAACCCCAATTATTCTCATGCTATTTTGTTTCTTTATCAGGGCAACATTTTATGATCACCCGGTATTTCAAATGAGCCTAGATTTTCTTTTAAGCTGTTATTTTTCAAATGTATGTTATTTGTATTGGTATAAATGTAGACTTGGCCATCGATTAACTATACACTCGTATGTGTTAGGAAGCTATAGTAGTATTATTATAACAGACGACTCGTAGCCATAACTAAATTAACAATTCAGATCTGATACACGGAAGGGTCTGGCAAGAGTAAAAATAACGTGAGGATAACTGATAGTCTATTAAAACTATATCATTTATCGATAAACTGAAATTTAATGCAGTACAGAGACAATAAACATTGTATAAAACTCAGAGACAAAAACATACACTAAGCGGAACTGTTCATCAAAGACTTTTTAAGAAAGTTTCAGTTTTCAATGCTCTTTCATGGGGTGAAATGTTAAATTTTGGTGTATTTAATCTCATACTTATTTAATTTCATGGTGTAAATGTAGAACAAACGAAAATGATGGTTTACATGTAATACCGATATCGATACAGACAAAATTCTCTAATGTATAGTTTGACGATATTACTCCAACCTAGAGATGGAGGCCCCGGCATTGCTTCAGAAAACCAATATTAAACACGAAGATGGCTAACACTTTCTCAGCCATTAAAAATCCATTTCTTCACTCTGCACGACATCCATCTATGTTTTTTTCCCCAATAGTACACAAAACGTCGTTTTTTTCCCTAGACTTAGACCTGAAAAATCATCTGTGGTATTTTTTAAGTCCTAGGACTATAATTTCAGCTGTGTGCTAAGTATATTATATTTGTTTAATTTATTATGAAAGGCAGAATAGTTCAATTCAAACATTACAAAAAGCGTTATTTGTAAACAAAAGAAATGTCGACACTGTATATTACTTACTTTATAAATAGAACCTCAAAAATACAACTTTATAATTACAATTTTTAACGATTAAAAGTATAATTTTGCGTTATGATTATAAAACATTGTTCATCACTCGGCGCAAAGGTGTCTTTTTAGTGTTTAATCGTTTTTAAAAGCTCGGCTGCGTCTCTAAAACACGATTGCTTACCAAAATAAGCCACGTTTGCTCTTAGTGATGAAAACTGCTATTTCAAAATGTTACATTGTATCAAGTTAGTTGAGTTGGGAGGCTAAAAGATAGTAAATACAAAAGACTACAAGTATTTTCAATACTTACCGTTCGTACGGGGAGATTTTTTTTTCGTCTAAGGGGTTTTAGTGAGGTTTTCAGCTACTTGAGTTACCAAAAATCCTATCAGTTGAGATTGTCACAGGATTGGGAAAATTCGTTTCTGTCAGATATCCCTTCAATGCCCCTCTGTTATCAATATAAAAATCTTTTGAGTTACTTTATAACATTTGAAACAAAACCAGCTGATAACAGTATAACCAAATTTTAGTTACATTTCCAATACTAATGACTCCATTATAAATTAATGTTTTTTTTTGCTTACTTTATCTACAAGTAATTGTTTATTGTTTCACCATAAGCTTATTTTAAATTAATTAAAATAATACGTGTACTCCAAAATTTAAATATTTTTATGTAAAATGGGGTCTCCGCCAGTAAAGAAAATTGAAATTGAAATATGAGATTCAACAAATTTATATCACCTTGCATTAACCTTAGGCCTGACGAGTAAAGTGAACGAGCTCGTCGTGAGGGTGAGTGGGGGGAGCGAATTAGCTCGTCTTGAAATGAAAGAAGCCTTGATGGGCTCATCATTACGGTGAACATGACTAAAGAGAAGACGGCGTGAATGTGACGGTTTATATTTGGAAAGTTTCCCGAGCACAATGCTGTTTGCAGTAATTACTTGTTAAAACTTATTACAACAGCGAATAGTTTGAACAAGTTATTTTTAAGAATTATAACAACTTACTTAGATGTTGTACATTAATGTGGTCATGTACAAGGCACAGACCTTGTTCAAAATACATAGAAAGAATTAGAAGAGATATTAAGAAATCAGTTTAATAAGGTTTTTATAACTAGGTGATAAAATAATTTTGTTTTGAATGCATTTAAATGTTCTATTTATACTAAAGGACGTTCAAGTGGAATTTATTTGAAATACTTGTATAAATGAGTTTTATATATTGTAATCACAGAGAATTGCGATGATGCACCTAATGTGTTAGTTAAACTCTCACATCGCAACAGCAAGAGAGCAAGACAACTGCGACTGTATCAGACACGGTGTTTGTCGACTCGTCTGGGCTCTTAAATAATTTCCTAACATCTGGGGGTCTTTAAATTCAGTGTTTTGAAGATAATTCAAATTATAATTTTGTTTATATTAATTCCAAATAAGTATAAACACCTGTCTTTAATGAAAATCTTAAGTCATCAAGAAAAAGAACATCAGATAGTAAAGTTTAATATTAAATATTTATAATTCAACAGTATGGATTATACGATATGAAAAATAATTGCCACCTTCAGCGATTTACAACTATATTTCTTCAATACTATTTTTACGATCTTTTTCCAATCCAACATTTTGTAAGCGTTGTTCTATTTGCTGTCGAAGGAAAATCCTGTCAATAATATTCTTAATTCGTTTTTTGTAAACCTTGGTTAAATTTCACAGAACCGGAAGTAATATCAGTTTTTATTTACTGCATGGACTGGAGATTATGGGACTTTTCCTCCTTGATAAAATAAAAAAAAAATGCATTAAAGAAAGTGTTGTAACCAAATGTATACGATGCACATTTACACAAACTGAGTATCAGGTGGTTCAAGGTCCATGAGAAATAGCAAGTATTTACATTGGGGTATTCTCCTGGGTGCAAGGTAAACCAACAAAGGTATTGGTCGAGGATCCAGTCCCAGTGATCGAACTAAACGTTTCCGTCTCAATCCCTCCCTGCACATCAGTCGGAACTAGTCGTTCTCCTTCAATAAAACAACTTTAACCCAACAGTCGAATAATAAAAATCTGTTAGTCAATAGCCACTATTTTTATTTCAAACTAATACCATCCTCATACTAATTCATGAACTGCAACAACAACTATACAGGGTGTTTACGAAGAACCTGGAAATATTTTTTACATTTGTTCCTTAGGTCGAGAAAATAAAAAATATCGTATAAACATATGTCCTAAATTGCTTCATTAAGCCGATAGCCACCATTTTGTTTTTAACACATAATTTTTATTTCCATGCGGTTCGTTGTATCGAGTTCATATTTGGCATGAATCTTGATGACACCAATTTTAAATATGGCGGCCATTTTTAATTTGTAAACTCAAATATCTCAAAACCGGCAAATTTATCAAAATTTTACAAGAGACAAAAAAGTCAACAACAAATTTATTTTCTATCTGATGATACCAAGTTTGTAAGGATCGGATAAATAATTACGGAGTTGTTGTAGTAAATTTTCTACTAAACTAACGTAAATTTGCATTATTATAATAGAAAAATCAATGTTTTTCTTGAAAAAAATCTCAATAACTCCGGTATTTAATTTCAGATACATATAAACTTGGTACCATTGAATAGATAATTTAGTTTGGCATCTTTTTGGGTCTTGTAAAGTTTTGATAAAATTTACCGGATATGAGATATTTGGGCATAAAAAATGAAAATGGCCGCCATTTTGAAAATACACACGGAAAAAGTTTGTTTCCTGAAAATGGACATTGGTGTCATAAATCTTCAGGCCAAATATGAACTCAATACAACAAACCGTCATGTAAATAAAAATTATTATGTGTTTATATGATTTTTTATATCTCCTTGACCTAAGAAACATATATAAAATATTTCCAGGTTGTTCGGAAACACCCTGCATAGAACTCTAGATGAACCCAACAGTTGCATTGCGATCGGTAAAGATCTCAAATCAGTATTTTGGAGCCAATACGCTTGGGGCGGGCCTTTGTCAACTTCTGTTAACTTTCCAAGTCCAACTTCTGTTATATGACCTCTGAAATAGGGATTTCTTTCTTTCGATTTCCCTCTAAACCTCAACTGTTGGTTACGCTTATTTCCGTTGTCACTTTGATATACAGTATATGACTATATATTACTCAGCAGTAATTGATTAGAGTTTTATATATTTATTTAAGTTTGCACCAACCTTTCCAAAAGTAGCAATTTAGTAATATTTGCACAGTGTGACTAATTGTTCTATACAATAAATGATTGGCTCGAAGGTCATGGATGAAGTGAATTTTATTTACAATTTAAACAATTTTCAAATTTATCACTTTTGTTAATAAAGTAAAATCGCCTCGAGTTATGTGACATAAAACTCTTGCCTCTCCATCGCATATTTTTTATAATTATGAAGCGTTTAAATTTTTCTATTACAGGTCCCCTTAGTAACATATTACTTACAGTGATAACTTTGTTTAACTATTGACGTATTCATTGCTATTGATCGACAAACTATAATTAAACAAAAGGAATATTTGACTGGAATCATTTTGTCAAACCTTTAATAAACTCAATAATTTTACGTACAGATAAAAAAATTAATACTTTTCTGCAAGGGGAAAACAAATTCTTAGTCAAAAGCTCTTTTTTCGATTTTGAGAACACTTGTGGTAGTATTATAATATTATTATAAAATAAATGTTTTTTTATTGTGCTATATTATTATGAATAGTATTATAACGACATATCAGATTTTTTACCAGACTGATTGTTTAGCAACAGAAATATCAAACTTATCTCTATCTGAGGAGCAAAAATAACTAGCAGGAAACTTCTCTTTCGATTCAAAGTTTATAAGTCAAGTTACTCGTACTTTTCATCTCTAGCAGCCACAAACTTACACTTTTTAAAAACGATAAAATAACAAGTCATTTTAACTATCCCACTCAGGGTTTACGCTGGTATTAAAAACTTTACTTCATTGAAACACATATATTGTATACAGTATATATCGCATGGCTCATTTAGCCAGCCATCAAGTTTTGAGGACAAAAAAATGTGCAGAGCAATTGGGGCAATGAGTGTAAATCTAAACTACCAATGTGTGTAATGTGTACTACAAATGTGTGCAACGGAGAAGAAGTCTGTAAGATGAAATTACCAATCTCTTTATAATGCATATTCTTCTTTTTTTAAGCATATTAGTAGTGGGCAAGTAGGCTTCGGCTCAGTTCAATTACCTCCTTGCATCAACTAAGTGAAAACCCCACTTTTACTTAATTGTACAATGATTTCCGATCACTATAAAGTATTAAATATGTATTTTAAATTAAAAGAACTGCGTTCAGTAGAGTAATGTTGATTTAGTAAAGAGTGCAATGTATTTCGGTGTAAGTGAACAACACTTTGTCAGAACTACTTAGTGAAGGATGGTTCCCAGGAATGAGTATCCGATTGTGATGCCACTCAAGTAACCAATATGTTACGTTGATGGCAACTCTGGTGCCGAAGATGTTTGCCCTCATGTTTAGGGCATCGATAAACTGTCCCGGCCAAAGGACTTGCTGGTTCGGGAACCAGTAGTTCCCCACAATGTGTACATCCTTGAATTACCGGACTCCTGCGCCCTGCGATTCCTGCTGCTCGTAAGCCCAATGGAAACCGAGCTTGAGAGTTCTTTTCGAAGAACTGATGTCCCTCAAGGTGAAGGGGAAGGTCAGACGTATCTTAGCTGCGAGTCTCTCCATACGAGCCTTCCAGCCGGCCTCCTTACCAAACTCCTGCAACAGATAGTGATCAGTGTCTAAAAACTCCATCCCAGCTAGCAGGGCACAGATTTTAACCTGCGTTCTAAGATGTGGCAGACCCAGGCCGCCATCCTGCTTTCTGGAGTCTAGAAGAAATTGTCAGTAACACTGTGCAGGAGATTGAAGCACTTATTATTTACCTCCCGCAGTCCTGGGTCAACGCGAGAGAGATCGTTTTGGGAGGGGAGATCGACAATGACTCGGTAGCAAAGGCAGGGACAAAATATTGCATAAGCAGTTGCACATTTTAGTGGGAGGCAAAGAGCCCTTTCTGCAGACTCTAGCAGGGTGTCGTCTCTTATTTGCAAAACCCCGGGTCCAGGTGTTTTGTTATGAGTTTTTTCGCTAAAATTTAGCTATTTCCGTTTAAACGGCTGTATTGATAATTTTCTTTTGATCTTCGCGCATGAAAGCTTGTTTTTAATATTCTTATTTTTCTCCTTGTGGCCAGGGTGAAACCTTGGCTAAGCTAAAACTTAGTACCTCTTTTTTACTACTTTTTGTTTTATTACAAAATTGTATTTAATTATGTTTAAGAATGTGCACATGTTATGCCTGTGACGACCCGGCAGATGAAAGTGCCAAGATATGTGACTAGGAAACAGAACACTGGTAGTCACCAAACAGGACAGACATGTCTGTATATAGGGCTGACTGATGATGAAAAGTCAGGGCCTCCTGGGTTGTAACCTTGGAGGAATAATATATAAGGAGAGGCCACGTTCATATGGATATACAATGCTAAAGTGAAGCCGGCCGCTCCCCTCCACTAGAGTGGCACGGCTGGCCGTAGAGTGGCATGGTTCCGCCGCTGTAACACGGGAGAGATGGGGAAAAACTCGACGCGCGCAACTTTGAATTAAAATCCTGACCAAACCAAGCAAATCACACAGTCCACCTTTTGCATTTTTAAAGAGGATGAAATTCTCTATCCAGTGATATAATACTTTTCTAGATAAAAATTTATTTTTATTTATAAATGGACATTAAAGTAAAAGATTTGTATTGAAGAGATGATTTTAATGCATAAAAACTAAATATAAATTATGCCAATACATATATTTTACTGTAAAATTAGTTTTATTCCTTAGTATAATATTTTTAACAAAAAATAATACATGAACTGATACTTTCAATGTATATTACCTTATTATAATTTGTAAAAAATATTGAGTTTGCTGCTTTATATATAAAGTCCCGTATATCATTTAAGATATGTTGGAGAGTAATTTATTGGCAAACGATACTACCTAGTTATTAATTAATTAATTAAATTAATTCATAATTACTATAAATAATAATTACTATAAAAGAAAAAAGCACTATGAAAATGACTTTAAGTCGAAACATGTCATTGCAATAATAAATTAATGTTTCAAAAAGGGTACTTATGGTTGTTCTTTACATATTTCAAAAAAATACTATAAATGAATATAAAATAGTAAAAATCAGGATTATTAGTAGCTTTTTAAAATAGGCTTATTACTTATGCATAAAAATAAGCTTTATCTTAAGTTTCACACATTATTGTTGTATGAACACAAGTTTTGTAGTTTAACACTATGGTGCAGTCTTATTTTCATGAATCTTTAGGCACTGTTATATGCCTAATATGATACTGTTATATGTTAGGCCTATATGCCTCTGTTATATGCTTGCCTGTGGGACTCGGGAGTTCGCGCCACCACTCGCCGTGTTGCGCGGCGGCTTCGCTTCTAGCCGAGCGTGGCCACTCCTTATATATTATTCCTCCAAGGTTGTAACTCACAGAGGGCGTCACCCGAATAGAGATGAGCCCCCTGCACCACCCCTGTATTCAACACAATCACCAGGAATCACGTCCAGGGAAGTGTTACATTAGACTCAGGGAGGACTCACCCATAATCTAGATGACATCGACAAAGATCAATCGACATCCTTAACACAGCCAGGGTGATGTCTAAGAGCCTATCCTTTTCTGTCAAGCCAATCCTATTGACGGCAGTGATGGTCGACTGAGTGAGAGCTCCCTTAGCACCCATAACAATCGGGATAACTTCTTCACTAGGCGCTTTGTGCAGGGCTTTGACAACCCCAACTACAAGTGCATATTTCACCTTTTCCGCAAGACCAGCTTCGGAGTGTGAGTTTCCGTTTTCATTCGGGCAAGTTACATCGACCACATCCACCGTATCATCGTCTTTGATGACAAGATCCGGTTTCAGTAGGTCCCCATAAGGTAAGCGGATTTCCTGCTCCCTGGAAACAACCAAATTCTCGCCCTTCAATCTGCTTCACAATGTAGTTGTGTCGCTCACCCCTTAGCGCTCTCCCGGCCACAACCTTCTCAAGGACATGCCCCAGGGTTTCATGTTTCGATGGCTATGGTGACAGGCAAGGACGTCGTCCTTGGCAGACCGATGATGGCTGACCAAACTCCGAAGGTATTAGTGCGGAGCTTCAGAGCTGCAATAAATTGCCCTGGCTTAAAGTCTTGCTGATTCAGCAGCCAGTGGTTACCAAGAGGGCCACCCTTAAAAGAAGCTTCCCCTTGCCAGCTAACCAGACCAGCCCACCGCTCTTGTTCAGCCATCTTGAGCCGGTACTTCGCATGTGAAATGTCTCTGTCATCCACAGGCGGCGGGATGTGCAACTGCCGTTCAAGTTCCCTGAGTCGCACCTCCCAGCCCGAGTGAACCGAAAGCTCCCAGATGAACGGAAATAAATTTTACATGGAAAGTAAAGCTCCATGGAAAGCAAATTTTGGCGGCAAGGTCTAAGAGCACATATCTTGAGTTGAACCCATTGTCGGGGGAAGCCGCCATCCCCCTTCCGGGAAGTACAACACGCCGTCAGTAGTGCAATCCAGGAGGTTGTTTATGAGAGTTTCCTCCTTAGGAGTTCTATCTGCATTTCTTTTTATTTTCTTCTTATTGTGTTTTATTTCTTTTTCTATGTTTCTTTTTGACTTTATTTTCTTTAAGACAGCGCAAAAGCTTACCCTACTCATGAAAAGTTCCTTTATTTCTGCGCCTTTTTAGCGTTGCGACTCCGCAGGTGGTCGGCGGCTCTGATGTGGGTGTTGTGGTACTCCCCACCACCTCCTATAGGCAACAACATCCGAAGAAGTGGGACCTTAGACTCAGGCGGCTCTCGGCGGGGAACACTCTCCGCAGGTGGTCGGCCGCGTGGTGAAGGACTACGGCTACCCATAGTCTAGGTGACTCCGGCAGATGTCGATCGATGACCGGAGAGCCATGAGAGCGAAGTCCAGGAGGGTGCGCCGCTCCGTAACGCGAAGACGTTTGAGGCCGGAGATGGTAGATCGAGGAAGAGCGCCATGGGCACCGACGACTAAGAGGATGACTTCTCCCGTCGTGACATAGAAATTCCGTTGAACCGTAGGAAGCAGTGGCAGGTATGTGGTTATTTTTTGTGGGCCGCTGCGGAGAGGGACTGGCCGTTCTCGTAGGGGACGGAGACGTTGGCTGTGACTACCCGATCCTGTGATTTGATGACAAGATCGGGTGGCAGACGTCGTCCCTCGAACTCAAACTCCTGTTTGCGGGCGACGGTCCAGCATCTCCTCTTGCAGTCGGCCTCAATGCGTTCGACGATCCAACTGTGACGCTCAATCCTCGCTCGCTGCCCGGCCGAACACTCGTCGATTACATGGCCTAGTGTCTCCAGCTTCAGGCAGCAGCGGTGGCAGGTAGTAACGTCATTCTTGGCGGCACGGTTGATCGCTGTTCTAGTCCCAAAGGTGTTAGTCCGCAGCTTCAGGGCGTCTATATACTGCCCCGGGCGCACTGCCGCTTGGTTAAGAAGCCGGTGATTAACCCCAGCGGATCGTTGCGGAACCAGCTGACTCCCTGGCCGTGCGCGTGCTGGGACGTCCACCTCCGGAACTCGGCGGCTTTGTAGCCCTCTTTGGCTCGTCTCAGGTCCAATGCAGTCGGCGGGACGGGCACTCGCAACTGCCCCGCGAGACGCTCGGCATAGGCTGGCCACCCTCCAATCCGTCCCAACACCTGGAGCAATGGGTCCTCCATCTCAAACAGCCTCGATACAGCCCGCAGCCCACAGAGGCGGGCATGGGAAGTCAAGTGCGGGAAACCGATGCCTCCATCACTCTTCTTGCTGTACATCAGGCTGTCCGTAGTGCTGGGGGAAATGAAACATCTTCTTGACCTCGCGTCGAAGGTCGGTGTCGACGCGCTCAAGGTCGTTTTGTGACGGATTGTCAATGGCCAGTCTATGGGCGAAGGGGCGGGGACCACGTATTGCATCAGAAGAGTAACCTTCTGATGCGGCTTGAGGGCCAGGCGCCGAACTCGCTGGGTGGCTTCGCTCAGGACGGCAAGGTGCTGTCGGTTCTGGAACTCCCTCCGGATGGAGAAGGTCAACCCCAGGTACTCGAAGGTGGAGGCAGCGATGAAGGTGGTAAGTGGCTGACCATGGATGGACAGGCGCAATGGTAACGCCACCCAGGCGTCCCCCTTCCGCTGGATGTGAAAGCCGCCACACTTCGAGGCGGACAGCCCCATACTGGAGAAGTAGTCTTCTGTTGTCTTCAGAAGCCGCTCCATGCCTTCCTCCGCATCAGCGAAGAGGGTGATGTCGTCCGCATAAGCCATGGCCGCTAGCTTGTGGTCCCCGATGGAGAAGCCCTCGCCCGAACCTTGCAGTCTCCCGAGGAGTCCATTACAAGGTTGAACAGCAGGGGAGATAGGAGGTCTCCTTGCTTGACACCCCGTTTGATTGGGATGTCGACCCGAAAGATCCGAGGGACGTAGTCGAGCCGGCGTAGATTCTTGCAATGGTAGTAGCAAGGCACGGCGATGCCCCATGGCTGGAGAGCACTTCTTCGATTGCCGCATGGGATAAAGTGTAGAAGACCTTTTTAACGTTGAGTTGAACGCCGACTACTCGGCTCTTCTTCCCTTGCTGCACAACCTTGTCCAACACCCAGCAGTTGACATATGACACCCGTTCCCGGGTCGGAAGCCCCGTTGCCGTTCCGAGACAGTGACTTGCTCCAGCAAGCGAGACTCCAGTAGACCAAGATGCGGCCAGCGAAGGGTGCCATCGTGATCGGGCACCAGTTCTCCGCCCGCGCCAGGTCCTTCCCCGCCTTAAGTATGAGGGTAGTCCGTTTGCGCAGCCAGGCTCGTGGGTAGACCCCACGGAACAGGACGATGTTGAAGAGCACAGCTAGGGTGTTGGCAGCGTGCGGGTATGCAGTAAGAATCCTCTTCGTTACACCGTCCGGTCCGGGGCCCCCCGGGCCTCAGGCCTGACTCTTGCTGTTACTTCTTTCGGCGCAACCGGCTCCACCCTGGCGTCGGGCTTCTCCGAAGAGCGAGGGAGCTGGAGAGTGGTCCCGCACGCAGTTCCCCAGACACCCTGGAAGAAAACGATGGTGGCTTCTCTCGAAGGATTCCACCCTCAGCTCGTCTCTCACCCGGTCACCGAGATTGTTGTCGATGACCAGGCTGGCGAGGCGGGAGGTGTTCTTCTTCCAGAGTTCAATCCAGGATGTTGAGCCAAGAGAGTCATAGTTACTCCGGCCGTTTACCCGCGCTTGCTTGAATTTCTTTGATAAGACTGTTTAAGTGGTGAAAGGGATGTTTAGGGTTGTAGGGGGAAGAGCATTGTGTCATGTTAATTTTGTAACCCTTCAATGTTTTATTTTCAGATTTTGAATGTGTTCATTTTAGAATAGTTAAGAAATCGGGGAATGTGATTTTATGTTCTTGATTTGATTTGAAGTATTTGGCAAATATGGAGTCTAGGTTCTTGTAATCCCCTATATTGTGTTCCTTAAATCGTTGGAAAAAGATTTTGTTGACGTATCCAATAAATGGATTTTTGCAGGGCAGGACAAGTTATTTTTTATACCTCCGCATCATTACATGTTTGTGTGGTTTTCTTTATCTTTTAATTTTTGTTTGAATTTTGTTGCGGTGTTTGAGAATAAGTTTGAACTGTGTGTAGTTACAGTTTAAACCCATGAAAGCATGAACAATATGTCTACTTTGATTTTGTAACAACGCATGTAAAATTTGATATAACCTCAAACTAAAAAAGCAGAAATTACTAAACACCAGCTTACCTTGAATTAATATGGATACAGTTTTTTAGACAAAACAACCTTCCTGGAACTGAACAGGACACTTTGAATAATTTTTCCATTTATCATTTAAACATAAGAAGTGCCAGAAACAAAATAGATGAGCTCTGCGCCTCCTGGAGTCGGCCTCCAGACATACTGTGTCTCACGGAACACTGGCTTCGTGAAGACGAGCCCCTTATTATTCCAAATTTTACTTGTGTCACTAGATTTTGTCGGGGTTCGGAATTAGGTGGTGGAGTCTGTATATATTATAATAACAACAGTTTATTTAATTTCACAGTATTGACTAATAGTCTGTTTCCAAAGTCATGTGAAGTAAATTGTTTTGAGTTATCTACTGTGTCTATTAACTTAATGAACAACATTGACAAAAATCAAAACTTCAATTTCACTTTAGTTTGTTTGTATAGACCTCCACAAAAGAATATTCAGGAATTCATTGACATGTTCGAAAGGCTATTGTACTATGCATTTAAAAGTAATAATCATATTTTAGTATGTGGAGATTGGAATATTAATTTTTTAAATTCTAAAGATCCAAATGTTTTGAAACTAAGAAATGTTTTTATGTCCTTTAATCTTCATGAATTAGTAATGTGTGCTACTAGGACCACTGACAACAGTGAATCTCTGCTTGACAATGTTGTTACTAATATTGACGTTGATTTGATATCATGTAGTTCCTGTTTTAACACACTATCAGACCACGATTCACAATTGATAAGGATAAAATCATTTTGTAAACCAGTTGATTTGTTTTTGTATAAGCGTTTTTTCTCTAAACGAAATGTTTTGAATTTCATGGACAGTTTGTCAAATGTGGACTGGAGTTTTTTGCACGGAATTAAGGGGGTTAATAATAAGTTTAAATCTTTTTCAGACATCATACATAGATATTTTGACAACTCTTTTCCTTTAAGAAAAACTCGAAAAAAGTTAAAGGGAAAAAATAAAAGATCATTAAGTTGGGAATTAAAGGATTTTGCCAATAAAAATGTTGATTTGGGTATTTTGATCCGTAAAACTAAGGATCCAGCCTTGAAAGCACTTTTAAAGTCGAGGAAAAAGCTTTTTCGTAAGCTTTTACTTGAGGAATAGAGGAATTTGAGGATAGAGATTTTCAGTGTCACTTTGCCAACATTTGTATCTCTACCAAAAACTTTAAACATCGGCAGTCCCAATGCGCTTTAAAGAACGCTTATCGTTTGAATGCGTATCTACAACAGAATGGTGGGGGGTGGGAAGGATATAAAAGCGACAACGCAACCATGACCCAGCATGAGTATTACTCTAGCCTCCGAACAGTCAACACCTCCCACACAGATTCGCAAGACTAAGAATAATATCAACAATAAATAAGAAGGAGAAAAAGTAAAGATGACGTCACAAACATTTTTACAATCTCTTGTTGATCAATTTAACAAACATTCAAAATCTACCGTCTTACCGACTAAAAGATGTTCAGAATTAAAAGAAGAAAAACATTATGTTATCCACACCATTAAGAAGATGGAAACTAGTGTTGGGGACGCCATCAACGTTACACTGAGTGAAGCACCCTACACACCCGGTGATGAACCAAAATTTCAAACATTTCTTCCCAAGCGCTTCGTGCACCTCCTGCAAAACGAAGATCTACGCCTTATCCACCCCGGCTCTCTGTACTTGGCATCCCATGGTCCAAGCGGAAGCAATTCAACAGAACTTACACTTCACGTCATGCCTACTGCCAACAACTAATTTATTATTTGTAATACTTTTGTACACCTTTGTGAATTATTTAAAAAAAAAAAAAATAAAAAAATAAAAAATAAAAAGCAATATATCACTATGTGTTTTTTTGCACATGGTGATATATTGCTTTTAAAAAAAATAATTTTAGATGACCTTGACCTAGTTACAAAAACTATATAAATGGAGTAATTTTCAAGGGGATTTCCTCAGTCTACAATTGACTTCCGTGCTGTACACATCTCCCTTGGTTGTCCAATTATTATAAACGACAGCATGTCTCTCAAAATCAAATGCGCATCATACGATACCTCCACCATCACAACTTTTGAACAACTCAACAATTTCGCTAATGAATTGCGAGTACTTCTCGCAGGCGGTTATCACTTAAATGCCGATGTTTATGTTACAAATAAGAAGATGTTTTCAAAACAAAACTACTGCGATTATGAAGTGTACTTTTCCACACAAACGGCAACAACATCCAGCCCTTCTACTCAAAATAATGTTAAATTCCACAAATACTACTAATGTTAAATTACAATAACAATACTCCATCAACTTGAGGCTTCGCTATAAAAAGGCTATTCAACCCAGACTAAATCATCATTTGCTTTTTGACAACCGCAGCGATAACAACTACAACTACTATGCTGTACCGAATGATGATTGAATTTAATGGTAAAATATTTGGAAAGGACTATCAAACGGTAGAAGAGATGAGCTCCGATCTTGATGTATTAACTAAAGAAGGCTTCCAACCAAAGTTAATTCTAAAATTTCCAGAAGTACATCCACTATCCACTGAAGATCTCGTCGCAATGGCTAGAGCAAAAAAACAAGAACATGAAGTAAATATTAAAAAGGAGAAAGAAGAAAAAAATGAATAAGCTATATCTTAAGTGTGCAACTATTTAATATTTGTACCCCATTCTTTTTTAAAACTCCATTTAATTGACCTTGAAATTACCCCCACCACTTTTTTCTTTTAATAAAACTCTCTATTCTATACTATACACCTTCATTTCCCAACTCCACTTAGAACCGTCAACATGGAAAAGAAAAAAGAAGACTACAAACCACGCTACTGTTGTGAACAAAAATGTACCGATATAGGAAAATGGATGGTAGACGGATTAGCTTGTAGAAAATGTGAATTCTTCGGATCCTGTTACTGCAAATGCAAAACAAAACAACTACCACCACCAGAATTGCAAACCTTCAAAATTTATAAATCAAGATACTTCCACACTTGCTGTCCCCAGAGATGTTTCAAATTTCACCCAGAAAGACTTTTTAATTGCCGAAAGTGTGATGCATATTATAAAGACGGCTTTTGTACATGCATCAAAAATTTGTGCAAATATAGATCAGATTGGTCTTCTGATCCTATTCAAGCTTCAGATGTATAGCTGTAGTCACTGACTGCAGCTCTTTTTTAAAATTTCAATTGGTTGACCTTGAGATTATCCCCACCACTTATTTTACAATATATATATATATATATTCTATATACCCTTTAACACACTTCTCATTTACACTACATTGCTTGGACTAACACCAACATGGGTGACGGATTTATTTCTTTTGAACATTTAATTGCCAAAAGAGATGAGATGGAAACTCTATTTCACAACTTACTCACACTTATGGATAGGTATTCTTTAAGATGGATCAACATCAAAGTAAAATATGTAGATCCTACCAGAATATTTTCATCATTATCATCATCTTCCAACAGTGCAGGGGAAGAAGAAGAACCAACTTATGGTATTACAATTATTGAATTAAACAGCGAGGAACAAGACAATCAAATTCAAATTATAAATAAACTTAATATTTAGTTTACAAAAGTGATTGGTATTTCTATTCTATATTAAAGCTATTATTATTTTATTTTTATACACTTCCCACAACCTACCCGGACGGCGTTTCGCGGCGAACTGCGGTAACCGAAGTTCTCTCACTTCTCGTTTTGGATTACCCCCACTCTTTTTCTTCCCCCCACCACTATTCCCCGTTTCCATATAAGCGACCGCCTTACCGCCGCCACCATTTGTTTGCCTACCGCCGAACAATGAACCAGCCTCAATTAGCAAAGAATACTACTACTTTTGCAGTAACTTCGCAACAAGATTTACGGGATATTTTTCAAACTTTAACCGATGTTGTAAACACGCCAAACAACACAGTTACTATTACTGTTGAAATTACCTACAATTGTCCAGAGTGTGAAAGGATGGAAAGCGAGAATGTTGAAGAATTAGAAATGCCAAACAACAGTCCTTCATCCGCCCACGATTCAACACCAGACGATGAAAGCTAGTCCTACACAAATGTTCTTTTTCAATCCCCCACCACTTTATATTAAATATATATCCTCCCCTTATTTGCTCTCCTCATTTCATCGCCTACTTTTACACCATCTACACCGCTCCTCTCCAACCTGTACACAAACATGATGGACAGCTTTTCAATCACATCACAATTGGAAGACGATAAATTAAAACTCGAAATTAACAGAATACAATTGGAAGCACAAAATCAAGAAGAAATGATCCGGCTGTTAAAACTCTTCAAATGCGTACTGTGGTTGGTATGCCTCTATCTGCTCATCGCCATCACCATCGGCATTTACCAGACCGTCACCGCCAAACATCGCTTGGACACCACTTCAAATAAAAATTCTACTTGGCTTTCCTAAAATAAATTATTAATTCCCACAGCCCCGCACCCCCCATCCGCTCCCGCCACACTCCCGCCCGCCCCACTCGTCCCCAGACTCCCCACCTTTTTTAAAACCCCCTCCAAATGACCTTGACACACTTACCAACCCCTCCCCAAACCCCCTAAATCACCCCCAAATCAACAACACACACCTGCCAGTTACAACCGCTGACCTTGACCTGTGCCAGGACCGGCTAATCCCTTCTACTTGCCGCCATATGGGTTTTGGTGGTAAATATAAGTTAAACCCTACCTAGGGAATGTACATACCAAATTTTATCCGGTTATGGTGTTATTTTCATTTTCCCCATAAACCCCGTAGGGGTAAGTACGTAGGTTTGCCGCCATATGGGTTTTCTAAGCAAATATAAGTTAAACGCTTCCGAATGAATGTACTTACCAAATTTTATCAAGATATGTCAATAAATAAGCAAGATAGAATGTTTTGTTAATTTCCCATAAGAATAACATGGAAAACACAGTTTTTGGATTTTCTCGATAACCATTTATGCTAGGTAAAAAATTCAAAAAACTAGATAGTTTTTTTTTAAGCTCTTTTAAATGGTTTAAGTTAAAATTGTTGAATTTTATAAATAAAAGTAAAAAAAGCCAAAAACCCATTTTTTACCCTTTTGAAACCCCATAAAACCCCGTTCCCATGGTCCGATCATTCTGGTTCGCGAACTCAACCTAGCATACGCTGGCTTACACCCCTGCACCAAATTTCATCAAAATCGGAGGTTCCGTTCAAAAGTTATCGTGTTCACGGACACATACATATCTATATATATATATATATATATATATATATATATATATATATATATATATATATATATATATATATATATATATATATATATATATATATATATACACATATATATCAATTTGAACGAACGGTGTTTTTGGCTTCTAGGGACCTCAAAACGAAAAAGTATCATGGTCCCGGGCTTAGGTCTTACCGTGACTACTACCGTAATAGCGTATTCCCTATAGGGAAATTCGCTAAAAAATGAGGATTTAAATATTAATGAGTGATAGGGTTTATAGATTTATACAGGAAACGTAATGCGAGTTCTCCATACTGATGTAGAGAATGAGATACGGCCTTCAGTATGACTCACATTGCCGCAATACAGCAGTAATACTTGACAAGGACAGCAATCAACTACACAAGCCAGTTCGTTACCAGGCTTCTTCTCTTTTTTCATCTCACCAATACAGTACAAACCTCAGTGTGATGTCGCCGAAATACAGCAGTAATACTTGACAAGAGCATTCCATTCAATTTCCATTTGGCGTTTTTTCTCCATGTAAATAGCCCGAAGGCTAAGTAGTGATCCCCCACCCCTTACGGGCGCCCGTACCTAGCGTTAACCACACCGGGCTCGGTTTTTCGACAGGAGGATTCATGGAACATAAGTCCAAAATCACATTCAGGCAAATTAGACCCCCGCAGAAACTGGAATTCACCAGGCCCATAGTACTCAAACGGCAGTGAACCCAAAATCGACAAACCGCTTTGAGTGACAGTGAAGGCACTACGACACTACTTCTCAACTTTCGTTTGTGAGTAAGGCCCTTGTAAGGCTGCGGACCCCACCCTCCAGCCGAAGCCAGGTGCCAAACATGCCGACAACCACTTGCCCCCTCGAGTCCAACCCAATACCCGGACTGGCCGAAACCACAGACTTGAACTGGGCCCTGCGGTTCCCATTTTAGGTTTTACTTGGACCATGGGTATTTCCCAAGCGGGATAACTCGGTCTCTGGGTTCCTGCACGCCCAGAATGGGGCGCCGGTGCACTGCAAGCGGAAGTCGACAGAATCCCCAGGTCCCCGCAACGACACCCTGACTCACTGCCTTCTGATGGGGAAGCTGGAATGAGTCACCCTGTAAGCTCGCAATTGGCAAAGCCACCTCCAGGGCACGGCACAGCCGAAGCCGACTCCTTCAGTGATGAAGAGAGGTACACAGGCGAACCACGCCCGTTCGCCCAGCTCAGTACATGGAGCTGGTATAGGTTAGTGGACAACGCAGTTCTAAGGGTGCATGCCCTGAAGTACAACATGCACACATTCCCTGTTTGATCATTACAACCACCACAGCGAATGCATGGAAAAGTCTCCATGGGAGACTAGGCCTACTTCAATACTAAATAGAGCCACGCCTGTTCACCCAGACCCGAAGTACTGGTATTGAGTAGTGGAAATCTCTGTTCTAGGGGTAGCACGCCTTGAAGTACAAAGCGTACCCAGACTTGACAAGGGCAGCAATCAATTACAAAAGCGAGTTCATTACAATGTTTCCACTCTTTTTCAACTCACCAATACAATAATACCTCAGTGTGATGTTGCCGCAATACAACAGTAATACTTGACAAGGGCAATAACCAACTACACAATACAGTTCATTACAACGGTTTAGACGTTTTCTCTATCCCCTCATCTCACCCATACAATACAGCCGTACTACAATACTACAGTCTCTCACTGTATCCCACATAGTAGCAATACAGCATTAATACCCGACAAAATCAGCAATCAACTACACAAGAGAGTTCGATACAAAGATTCCTCTCTCCGCCCACCTCACCAATACAACACGACCCTTAGTGTACCTCACATTACCGCAATACAGCAGTTTGACAAGGGTAGTAATCTACTACACAAGTCAGTTCGTTACGACGTTTCCTCTCTCCTTTTACCTAACTATATTTGGCCTTGATTTGAAAATAAATGTAATATACTGAGTGTCTACAAAGTCAAGCCCTGATTTGATAGCTTTGTGTTACGGACACTATTATAGCTACATACACTTCACATGTATTGTGTTTAAGGGAATTTAATTTAGTTTTTCTCATTAATTTAATAACACATTAACTCAGATGGTTTAAAACTAAATGTAGTTTACGTAATTCGACAAGTTTGACTACAAAAACAAATCAATTGTTCATAAAAAAAATCACATAGAAGATGTACAGGTAACTCAAGGTGCACACATAGATATACAGATTGGGAAAAAAATTTAGAGACATAATAATATCTTAAAAGAATTTAAGTAATAAAACTTAAACTTCGCAAATTGGTTTTGAGTGACAAAGTTTATTTTTCATATTGTCCTTGGAGCTCCAAGGCGGGACAGTCCACGAGGAGTCAGATGAAAATCTTAAATGTAAGAATAGGTCAATTCATAATTAGGTCAGTGTACATTACATTAACGGTTTAAAAAATAGAGAACAATGTCACAAACCCGGCCTATAAAGGATGATCGAGTAAAAAATGGCAGGCGATCCAATTTACATTAAAATCATATTAATGCTTTAAAATCCTATACTATAATACGAGGAATGTCTGAAGGGATGTGTGTTCCACGATCTCGAAATCTAGCTGTCAGATTTTGCTTAAACTTTGCAATTAAAAGTGTATTGGCCCAAAAATAAGTTTAGAAAAAGCCTCCATCCCAGGAAAAATCGAATTTTGTCAGAATTTAAGTTTAAAAATCGTAATTTTTAACATTGGTCTTATGGGTTGCTATTTTGGTAACGAAATAACAACGAAAGGTACCGTATACAAAAATAAAGGAACATTAATATTAAGCAGACTTTTTGAAACAGCTGTTAACTGTGAAGAGGTATAGTTGGTTGTTGGGGGAAATTTAATAGCTCTGAATTAAAACCAACGAGCAAGGCTCGGTTAACCTGGTACTAATACATCATATGACGTCGCCCAATACTGTTTCCCTGACGACCTTCACTAGGGACGTCCCTGAACTGAGTCTTGGGCAACACTTCATTGGCCTACGTTATATGATACATCATTTTTAAGGGCTTTGTATTGTGAGCAATTTGCCAAAAACCTGACCTCAGAAGGTCGAGTGGATCATGAGTTATTCCATTTTTTTCAAAAATAAGATTTTAATACAAAGTTTGATTGGCTTGCCATTTTTGACAAGGTCATTCCTTTGAGGTCGGGTTTGAGGCATCTTTCTCTATTCTTAGAGACCTTTCCTTTAATTTAAATATTGACCTATGCTTACATTAAAATTTTCTCCTGACTCTTTGTGGACTGTCTTTTCTTGGAGGTCCAAGGACAACAAGTACGTTAGGAAGTAGTATTAGTCACTCAAACTCATTGTGCAGTTTTAGTTTTGTTACTTAAATACTTTAAACAATATTAAATCGTTTCCAGACTTTTTTCCATCCCATATTTCAAGTATATGCATGGATGTAAATGAACTTAAGAAGTCACTTCGTAAAAGTGAAAATAAATGTTATCTGAATAATATCTAAATCATCATCGAAGTCAGCCTCAGGATCACTTTAGCCTAGGCCACGCTGGAGTACGGCGAGACGATGTACTAGGCCTATTTTTATATTTAGCTTTCCATCCTAAAAAAGAAAGTTTTATTAAGATTTTGCGGAAATGATAATTGTTTATTTGCCACTTATATTTACCAAATAAACTTATTAACTAAGATTCTATGAATTATTTTTTTCCTTTAAATATATGACCCTTTAATATATCTTATAAATAGATTTGAAAGCTTCTGGAATGATTTTCCAGAGAACTTGAAAAGAGATGATGGTGGATATGTTTAATTCCTCTAGATATCTTCTAATGGCAAAGAACTTCAGTGACGTAACCAGTATGGCTGCAGTTTTAACTGTTTACATTATCGTATCGTGCCTTATAACTCGTGGCCGAACCCTTTCTTTAACAGACCGAACGTCTCATCATCCATTCTTTAATTATCCGGGTTATTTTTTTCAACTCCCTCAATAAGCTCATATCTGAGAAACGTTGCTTTTTAGTGGCCAACTGTGACCCCGCATATATTCTGTTTCGTTTCCTTGGTTAACTGCTCTAAACAGAATTCAATAACAACCCACGATAGTTTTCTCTCCACGGCACGGCACAAGACACTGGTCTCAGCAGCATATGCCCGTTACAGCCGTTCCGTACCGTTCAGCGCACGACAGTGTATAGTATGGCCGCTTTAGATTCTATTTTTTAACAAGTTAACCTGACAAATGCGAGTAAGAGAATGCATAAATTAATACAATTACATATAATTACTTGGAATTTTAAAACATAAAATGGGCTGAAAATAGCAAAGACCGAAACCAATATTGAACATAACAAATTCACATAATTTTATTAGGTCGACAGCCGAGACTAGGTTAGGTCTACGACTAAATATCGATCTTTCAGATAATATAAGTGTAAGGTTTGTTTCAAATTCAAATTTATCCTATGTGTTGTGAAATTTAATATACTTATAATTCTATTTTTGCAATTTCCAGGACGAGAAAGTAACGGGTTACCTCTCATTTATTCAATGTTGACAGATTATTTACCAACGAAATTGCATACGAAACGTTTCGTAGGAGGGACTGTTTAAATAACTTTGAAAATTACCACATAAAAACTTTGAAATTCAATAAATTTCAAAATAAAAAAATGGAATGTAGGGACAATTTCCAGTACTGCAGCCTGGTGGAGGCGGCGGTAACTACGGGAACTGGCGAGACATTAGCGCTCTAGCGGCGACACGGCGAAGCTTGAGAGGCCCATACAAGTTGTAGGTCAGAACATCATAAACTTTGATGTGAACGTAAACTAATGTAGAGAAAGTGCTGTTAATACAATGTACCCTATATCCGAGTTTAGCTCAGGGTGCCGCGAATACCGTTCTATCTTCTTCTAAAATATATACACACGAATGTGTAACTGACTCACTCACTCATCGGGGTGTCAGATATTCGACAAGTGTCGGTAACGTAGTACAGCCGTGTTAATGTAGATCACTTAGTTCTCTTGTCGTTATTTTTTGAACTAATTCAATGTACACTCCAGTGTATCGAATTGTTAAGTTTAATTCATCTCATAGTGATAATATATTTATAATGGATATTAATGAATGAACATAGTTTTTCTTAATAACTTCCTTCTCTGTTTGTTCTCAACTCTAACTCTACATTAATGACCTCTGACATATTTCAATTTTTTCACATTTAAATTTTAATTCATTTATTCATTACATGTAAAATAAAGTTAAAGTTACATAAATAATACATTGGTTGTGATAAAATCGCCAGCTTACTGGTAGTCGCAGACCACTCGAACACCCTTTTTTTTAAGAAATACAGAAGTTACTTATAACATTAACCAATTGTGCCATTATAAAGCAGTCTATCAACTGGGAGTAATTTCAATGTACAGGGTGTACCAGAAATCACCTTTCCAGACCGGAAGTCACTAATTTCAAATACAAACCCCCGCAACTATTATATTTTTTAAACTTTGTGGTCGTAATTTTAACGGTTTAGAGAACATTGGTGGTGGAAATTTAGATTTTCCGTAAGAATAACATGGAACAAATTTCCAAATCTACTCTTAACATTTTTTGTTAAGCAAACATGTCTCAGCATAAAAATGTCTTGGACCCTTTTAATATACTATGTTTCCAAAATAAATTTTCAGTTTTGTCCTAAATTTTCTTTTATAAAATATACAACATGACGAAGGTTAGGGAAATGTATTCAAAAGTTTAGTAAAACTAATCACGTGATGATTCATGAGTAGGGTACCTTGGCCGAAGACTGTCAGGAGGAGCAGGAGGAGCCGACCCCCCCCCCCCCCCCCCCCCCCCCCGAGGAGCTCCCGGCGAGCCCCCCCCCCCCCCCCCCCCCCGGCCGAAAACAGTAGAGCCTTTTTTTTTTTTTTTTTTTTTTTTTTTTTTTTTTTTTTTTTTTTTTTTTTATCATATTTTTTTTTTTATCATATTTTTTTTTTTTTTTTTTTTTTTTTTTTTTTATTTATATGACCTATGCCCACAAATGACGGTGTAACCCGACCCTCGGTCACCTGCGTGTAGTCCGCAGAGAGGGGGGGAGCATAGGCATCCCACCCCGGCCCACACATCATTCGCCCTTCCTCACTCCTAGCAGCAACATGTCTCCTCGTGATCAGCCACCGCCTAACAGCGATGCTTTTTACGCAGATGACCTCTTACCGCAAGAAGAGGTACCTGATGCAATTGCGGCACCTGATGTAATTGCGGAACCCATTAATCAACTAGAGGAACCACCCAGGATGCTCTCTTACAGTCCGACGGTGTTCTTCGTCGATATGATGAATCCGTGGGATATCTTCTATCGATTCATCAATGAAGTCGATCTCTGGCTGATGAGCGGAGTTCGTGTGAGAGTCATCTCCCCTTTACCCGGTTATCAGGAGTTTGCAATTACAGAAACAAATCATGCTGCGCTGCTGGAGTGGGGAACACTAATGATAAACACCCCGATGGATGACGCCGATCTGATTGATCGGACGTTACAGGCGCCGTTCTTCGTGGCCACTCTGCTATGAAGCGGCACTATCCAGGGCGGTTAATTCCGCCCAACAGAAACGGCCCTTCTCAGGGCCCAATAATACCTCAATTACGCGTATGAGTTCTAACACTCATATGTACTGTGGCAAGGCACAACGCCACTTGGTCCGTTGTTCATGGGGACCACCCACGAAGGAGGAGCCCCCATGAGCACCTGCGGTGTTGTAACCCGACCCTCGGCCAGGTGCGACATTCCACACCTAGGGGAGCCGGCACAATAGACCGACCACACCCCATGCGTGGCCTACAAGTTGAAAACTAAATAACACGATCACTGTGTTATATAGTCAACATCTTGACTTAGATTAGTTTTTTTTTTTTTTTTTTTTTTTTATTTTTTTTTTTTTTATTTTTTTTTTTTTTTATTTATAACATAACCACTTAAAACTAAAAGGATTAGGATCAACAGTACGTTTAATCATCATATTCGCTATATTCTTCATGTTTCTCAGTTTTCACCTCCGCCTGGATAGTACCTCCACTCTTTAGCTCCTTTTCGGCTTCTTCTAGTTGCTGGGTAATTGCCATCTGGCATTGAAGTTCAAAATCATCACGCGGCACAGAACCGCAAATATCCATCTGAGCCAACCAGAGCCGCCTGAGGTCTTTTTCCTTCTCCTCGATAGCTTCGACGGCCGCATGTAATTCCTCTTCTGTAATAGAGGAGTCCCACAATTGTTCATCATCGGTTTTGCTGACATCCTTCTTCTCGGACTCCATAGCGCTATCTGGCCAAAACTCGTCTGTGAGACAGTCGGAAGGAGTGGGGGAGCAGGACGATATTTTCCCGCCATTCAGCCCCCCCCCCCCCCCCCCCCCCCCGACATCTCTCCCCGTAGCACAGTCTCACACCAACCTCAGTGCGGTACAGACATGAGTACGTCCGCATTAATTGACGAGTACTTAAACGCTTTCATGGCCGACATCAACGCCGCAGACGACAACGCCATGGTTGAGCAGATCCCGACTACACCTCCGAAGCCTAAGAAGAGAATTAGACCTACACCAAAGCCTAAAGTGGAAGAGTCACCAGCGAAACCGGGATGGGTACCGAAACCATCAGACGATTGCCCCATCGTATCGTGGCTTGAAAACGGACAACTTTACGCGGTGCAGAATCCTTCAAATAGTGGACCAGTGCTTTTAAAAATGGAAATGTACGACGGTTCGGACATGGTGTACAGATGTGGTTTATTTATAGACAAGAATAGTGAATTGTACGAGAGCGTCAACCAGGTGGTGGACAAGTCAGAGAATTTATGGATCAATAAAGCTACGGGAGTACCAAAGATTAATGGTTTGACGCAGACAGTAACACAATACAGCAAGACCGTTGAGAAACCGAAGAAGCAGAGTGCGAGTACAAAACCCAGCAAGAAAATCAAGAAGGCATTATAGGAACAACCGTTCTCACGTTTCATCGACCACCTGCACAAACACCTGCGCTCATAAAAATCCATGATGGTCGCCACCTGCATCCGGTCACCTGCGCAAACAAGAGAAGCGGGACGAACATTCTCATGTTTCATCGACCACCTGCACAAACAAAAAATCCAAGATGGCGTCTGGGATGATAAAAACCGAGCGAGCGGACCGAGTGAGCATCATTCTTCGACTAGTCGCCGCATCATCACCACCACCATGTCGAGCAGCAAGATGACTTCAGAGTCCGCACCCGCTGTGACGATGGACCTGCGGACCGCACTGAACACCTGCAAGTCCAGCTCTCCGGCCTACACCCGCCTGTCTGATCTGCGTGAGGAGTGCAGCTACGCAATCAGTGGGATGGAGCGGGTGACCACTCCGTTCGGCGAGACTATCGTCGTCATCTTAGAGGGACAAGTCGGCGATGACTTCTTCCTGCGAGTCTACCTGCCCAGGCGTTTCAACCAAGGCCTGAGCGACCACGACATCGAGCGGTACAACAGCGGTTTCGGAGATCGCCTTCGTCTGATGAAACGCAGCCCACTCCCAGGTAGCAAATTCACTCCACTGGAATTTTTGTAAAGCAAGCAAAGAAGAATCAAGACGTAAATACCTTTATAAATTTTGATAGTTTTTAAGCAATAAAATATCCATGTACATTACAGCATAAACTATTGTCTTTTATTTTAAGATGAAACCCAAACCCTTATTTTAAGAAAAAGTGTATGGTATTTAGTTTTAGTTTCAGTATTAGTCATGAGCTTGAAGTGGCAACATCCATTCTCAGCCATTGTGGCGGGCCCTTCGGGCAGTGGTAAATCACATTTTGTGTCCAAGTTTATTGAATACATAAATGAAATGTGTGATGTAAAATTTACCAAAATCAACTGGCATTACGGTAGTGGTGGGGGAGGAGGTGATGTAAGTAATTCCAAAATAAACCACATTGAGGGTTTACCGGACTTGAGTGATTATGATGGTAAGGAACCAATACTGGTTATAATTGACGACATGATGCGTGAGGCAGACGATAGAGTGGTGGATCTATTCACGAAGGGTTGTCATCACCGCAACATCAGTGTGTTTTTCATAACTCAAAATCTTTTTCATCAGGGTCGCGGGCAGAGAGACATCTCACTAAATGCTCACTACATTATATTTTTTAAAAATCCCAGAGATAGAGTACAAATCAGATATTTAGCCAGGCAGATATATCCAGACAGTCCAAAGTTCATAGAGGAAGCCTACAGTGATGCCACGAAACAGGCACACGGTTACCTGCTTTTGGACTTGAAGCAATCGACATCCGAGGACATGAGAGTACGCACTTGCATATTTCCCGAGGACCGTGTAAACTATGTGTACTTACCAAAGAAAAAATAACAAGTCAGTTACAATCATGTCGTGCTTGAAGAAGGACGCGCCGCTGCTCAGAGCGCTAATACATGCAACACCCAAGGAACGCAAGGCATTGTTAAAGGCTTGCGACAGGAGTCGAATCCGTTCAGTCTGCGAGTGCGCCTATAACGTACTACGTGGGAACGTGCCTCTGTCGAGTAAGACTAAAAGCCAGTTGAGCAAACATAAAGTGGCTCTGAGACGCTTAGTAAGACAAGGAGAGTGTTGGGGAAAGAAACGAAATTATCTAGTGCAGAAAGGAGGTGGAGTTTTTATTCCATTACTGTTGGGCACAGTGTTACAGGCAGCAGTCAGTAGTGCATTGGGAAAGTGAAATGGATGTCCAGACAAATGCATTTTATTTGACTTTACTTAGCGGTACGCCCCGCTCAGCAAAATATTATCCGAAAAATAACACGTCTGATTTCACCGTACAACTACTGAAGTACATTTGCTTGGACAGTAGAGACTGGGAAGTGGCGCTCGTAGAAGTGCATTACCCATGTTCGTTCTCAACAGTAGGGTCCGATGCTTTGCTACAAGTAGTTGGTACAAAAAAGGAAGAACCCAAGAAGTCTGTGGGAAAAGAAGGTAAATCAGTCAACAAAGAAGGTGAATCAACCATCAAAGAACCGACCAATAAGAAACCCAAAATATTCGCACACTTCGAAAGACCGAAACCCGGATACTACAATTCAGTTGAAGAATTGGTGGAAAACATCAATGGGCTGAATTATGTAAAGAAAACTGGAACTATATTCAGTCTTGACGAAGCAAAGCGTCTTAAAGTATCGTTAGGAACTGCGTTGGGACCTGTCACAAAAGTACTTTATTCCCAATCACTCGCACTTCAGTTGGGAACAGCATCGACAGATGATATAATATCTGAACCAAGTTTACTTAAGAGTACTAGACCGGCTAATTTAAATCTTGGTTTACCAGCACTTATGCTCGTGCACTGCGATCTTGTTGAAGAACAAATCTTAAGCGATGATCGTATACCACTATTGAGGATTATCAATATATCCCACTCGATAAATGATTATGGAACGTACAAGACGGTATACATAAGTGATCCGCACTACGTGCCGGTGAAAAAGAAGACATTCGAAAGTGTGAGAATTTATGTGTTGGACATCTTAAAGCGAGATCTCTCATTCCGTCACGGAGCGTTGACCGTTAAACTACACTTCCGACCGGCCGCCGCTGCTGTAGATCAATAATGGAGCACGCAAAGAAGATGGCCGTCGTCCCGCAAGAGCTTATTGAGCGTTTACAGTCTACATCATCATCATCATCATCGGAGAAGCAGTCAAACAATTTGTCCACTACGGAAGGACTGGATGTGGAGATGCAGAAAATAATGAATAACAAGAGTATAGACGATAGTGAAAAATGGAAACTGTACAATCAGGCGTTACAGCGTTTCTTACACTTTGCCTCTAATAATCGCCAGCCGATTAATATTCCAATCGTGGATGCGACATTCGGCGATGATGCCCAACACCCGACACGGGGTGCAGCGGAAGGGCCAGTCGAGGAGATTGTCGAAATGTTCTCAAAGACATACAGGAGTGACGCCCGCAATCTGTTACGATTTATGAAAAAACCCGATAGTCGTATCAGTTGGGATATCAACTACTCGGTGTTTATCGATGGTCGAAAACTACCGAATGCGAATATAGTTGATATTTTGAATAACATAGTGAGAGTTCGAATAACCGAACGTATACCGCCAGGATGGATGGAAGTGATGACTGCTTTGAAAGAAATGAATGTACCTCTAGAATTTATAAATAATATCAGAGCGTTACGGGAATTGAATGACACATTCAAATCACCATCACGGCTGACCAGTTCACCGAGTGCACCATCACCGCGCAGAACACCGATGCGAGAGCGGCTACGTTCGTGGGCAACAGTGAAACGAGGAGCTAAGGAGCGGCGCGGTGAGACATCATTACAGAGAACATTACGTGAGGTCGATGATTATCTAGCGAAAACACCGATTGAAGAAACGGCGGCTGGCGGCTACGCCGCGTCAACTCCAATAATAAGAGACGAATACCAGTGGGACAGGGAGCCGTTGGGCTTTCTAGACAGGTGGGAACCGTATCCGACCAAGTGAGCATGGACCGTCTCTATTACAACCCCGGCGAGCCCGGTGCGTTCGGCGGTGTCGCACCGCTAGTGCGAGCTGCACGCAAGAGAGATATTTCAAAGTCGAAAGTAATCGAATGGCTACAATCACAGGACGCCTATACATTACACAAGCCGGCCCGTAAACGCTTCCCACGCAACCAGTACTCTGTTTTCGGCCCGTATGAACTGTGGCAAGCGGACTTGAATGATATGCGAGGATTGAGTAAATACAACGATGGAGTCAATTACCTACTGACCGTGATAGACGTGTTCAGTAAACGTCTGTACGTGAGAGCGTTGAAGAGAAAGGAAGGTGCAGAAGTGACAGTGGCATTCGAAGAAATATTCAAAGAAGCGACTAAAACTCCGCGTTGCCTCCAGTCTGACAAAGGAACAGAGTTTACCGGCGCCAAGACCAGACAGTTATTCAAAAAGTACGGAATAAAATATGTGACTACGCAGAATCCCGATGTTAAAGCGGCAGTAGTGGAACGCGTGAACCGCACATTAAAGTCTCGCATGTGGCGTTACCTGACTTACAAAAACACTTACCGATATATCGATGTACTGAATAAACTGGTGAAAGCATACAATGCCAGCGAACACAAGAGTCTCGGTGGTGGATTGCGCCCCATCGATGTGAAAAATGATCGGACGATAACACAAGTGTTACAACGCATGTACAGTAAAATTCCACGTCGTGTTAAGCCCAAACTCAAGATTGGTGACACGGTGCGTATAGCAAAGGAGAAGGGCACATTCGCCAAAGGCTACGAGACCAATTGGAGTAACGAAGTGTTCACTATTCGTAAAGTGAACACTCTGATGCCGTTGCCCATGTACACGCTGGCGGACCTCAAAGGTGAAGTTTTGACCGGCCAGTTTTACGAATACGAATTACAGAAAGTAATATATCGGAGTGATCAGCTATTCAAGATTGACAAAATACTGGACACTCGTGGCAGAGGTGCCAGTAAGCGTTATTACGTCAAGTGGCGAGGTTACGGAGACGAGTTTAACTCTTGGGTGAGAGCGCAAGACTTGCAAAATGTCTAACTCGCAATTCTTCCTGACACTGCCCAGCAACAGTTCTATGGAATATTTCCCCAACAATAAGGTGTCAAACTATACTACGCATCTTTCGAAACAGATACGATTGGAAGGTGCGTGGGAGATGGCTCTGGTGGAATCTCACTATCCATGCTCATTTCCATTAGTGGGCAAGAACGAGATTATAATAATCGAACAGGATACCATTCTTTCCGCCATAGATTTGGGAGATACAGACAAGTACACGTTTACTCTGGACATGGGTTACTACAAGAATATAACCGAATTGTTGAATATGATCAATGATGCGAAGGGCCTCATAGATTACGTAGAGTTCACCTATGACAAAGATGCGGACAGAGTGGAAATAAAAATACTGAAAGAAGATGTAGTTGCCATACATTTAGACAATAAACTGGCTTTACAGTTGGGATTCGATCCGCAGCAGAAGGACATTGTGAAAAACAATAAAGCAGCGTGGCCACCGAATCTATCGATGGGGCTTCCGGCTAATATGTACGTGTACTGCGATCTGATTGAGCCACAACTGATCGGAGATACTTCCGCCCCACTATTGAAAATCATCAACATTGACAGAGGCGACTACGTGCACGGGGCGAATAAGACTGTACTCTACACCAGCCCGCATTACGTACCGATCACCAAAGGTGCATTCGAGACTGTGGAAATCGACCTCAGGGATCACACGGGTCAAAACCTCTCATTCCTGTTCGGGACGTCGTACGTGAAGCTGCATTTCAGAAGAGCTCTGCATAATTAACTGTAAAAATGGCTTCAAACGATCCGTACATGGCCTACTACTATCGCCAACATTCGCAGACGGGCGGATCGATAGAAAAGGTGTTTCGCGGCGCCGCCTATCAGAGGGGTCACGGAGTGGGCAGCTTCTTGGGCGGTATGATCCGCACCGTATCTCCGCTGATCAGGAGCGGAGTCGCGGCATTGGGCAGAGAAGCGCTAAGGTCAGGAATGGGTTTCCTAGGCGATGTGACGCTGCGTACGAAACATCCCAGAGATGCGGCGGAGGAGCGCATGAAAGAGTTTACCGGCTCGTTGAAACGCACAGCCGATGACAAGATTGAACGAGTTCTCCGTGGCGGAGGCAAGCGGCGGCGGCTGCCTGCATCCAAAAAGCGCGGAACGCGTAAGAGTGGCGCGAAGCGCGCAACGCGCAAGACTTCCGCGAAGCGCGCAATGTACGGCGGCAAGAAGAAATCGAGTGGTCGTCGCACACGCCGTGTCACGCCTCAGTCTCTGGCCAATCTCCTTAGAGGAAGGACGTCATCAAAGAAGAAGAAGCAGAAGAGGAAAGCGGTATCCAAGAAGCAGAGGAAATCCGTTAAGAGGAAATCAGTAAAGACGACTCGTGATATTTTCAATTAATCATGTCGTTCATACATCAAAGATCGTGCGAATGCGTCAAGACGGAGTTGGACTTGTTTTCACTACCGCCCACACAGACGAGTATCGAAAATGGAAAATGGATTCAATACAAACCGATATCCACGCTGACGGACGACTCACCGATAGAGTTTGTAGTGCCCGGCAATGGTGAAGAGTACACCGATCTCTCGCAAACAATGCTGGAAATCACAGCATCGATCATTAAGGCGGACGGATCGGCGATCGCAGCGGCCGATGCGACAAAAGCTGGTCCGATAAATAACTGGCTACACTCGTTGTTCAGTCAAGTGGACATGTGTATGAACCAGAAATTGGTTACACCGCAAAACAACACTTACGCCTATCGAGCGTACATCGAAACAGTATTGAACTACGGATTCGATGCTAGGAAATCACATCTATCGTCCGTGCTGTGGAACGCCGACGATTCAGGCCATATGGAAAACACCGAAGACGATAATGATGGACTGGAAAAACGACGGAAGCTAACGAAAGGAGGGCGAGAAATCGATATGGTTGGTCATCTGCATTTGGACATGTGTAATCAGAATAAATATCTATTGAACGGAGTCGAGCTACGCTTCAAGTTAAACAGGTCGAAAGATGCATTCTCCTTGATGGTGCACGAAGGTGACTACAAAGTACATATCGCCGATGCGAACCTGTGGATTAGAAGATGTAAAGTCAGCCCGACCGTACTGTTGGCGCACAGCAAGATACTGCAGTCCGGAACCGCTAAATATCCAATCACACGAGTGGACGTGAAATCTTTCACGCTCGCTTCCGGCATAAGGAGCAAGACTCTGGACAACGTATTTCTGGGACAAGTTCCGAAGCGCGTGATTGTCGGTATGGTGACCAATGCCGCATTCAACGGTGATGACAAAAAGAATCCGTACAATTTCAAGAATTTCGATTTGAATTACTTCTCACTGTACGTGGACGGTGAACAGGTGCCAGCCAAGCCGCTTCAACCCAAGTTCTCTCCTGCCGGTAGCGCAAAGTCAGTTATGGCGTACAACACAATATTCAGCGGCACGGGGATCCATTTCTCAGACGCCGGAAACGTGATCAGCAGAGAAGATTTCGAAAACGGATACTGCCTGCTAGTGTTTGATCTGACACCCGACCTGTCTGCCAGCGATACCGGCCACTGGAATCTCGTACGCAACGGCAGCGTGCGCATGGAACTGGGATTCGGCACCGCGCTGACCGAGACTGTCAACTGTTTGGTGTACGCAGAGTTTGACAACGTAATTGAAATCGATCGACACCGCAACGTGATGGTCGACTTTGGCGGCTAGTCTCTCACCGGCGCCCGCACGAGATGGATCGCTTACGCAGAGTACGCTGCAGGAACGTGTCCGCCCCCATCATTATTGATATCCAATGTTTCAAAGACAATATCGGTGATTATATAATGAAAGAAGTCTGCGTTATGGAAGTGGACAGCGGGATACTACTGATGCATCACATCGCCAAACCGCCGTTCAACAAGGACGAACTGACTGTCGACAAACTTCGAGAAACGCATTGGCTATCGAAACACTATCACGGATTAAAGTGGGATCAAGGGGACATCGGCTACTATGACTTGGAACAAAAGCTACGAAAGACGATCGCCGAGCGACACACCGTCTATGTCAAAGGATCGGAAAAGAAGAGTTTCATATCTAGACATTTAGTGATTGATCACTTTGCTACCAACATCATCAACTTGGACGATATCGGATGCGGTTCACTGGCGACGATCAACAATCTACTATCGAAATCCACGCTGCGTTGTCGCCATCACAGATCAGCGAACCACCGATGTTCACTCTCCAATTGTATTGCATTACACGGTTGGTTATTTTTGACTAACAGTATTGACGATGATAATTTGGAATCTGTTGATGAGACTTCATATTTCTGCTCTTGTTTTCACACGTCTACGAGCAGTACATCGAGCACCACTGCTGCAACTATTGGCATCGACACTGTAGAATGAATACCAATCAGATTGAGAAATATCTATCGACTCTGCCGGTGCACAATCATGGGGTCTACGCTGCCGACCGACTACCGCATCGCATCTCCCCGTCTACAGCAATCGTTGTGAATACCGATCCACACAATGAAGACGGCACGCACTGGGTTGCATTCTACCTGGACCGGAAGAGTGATGTCATTGAATTCTTCGACAGTTACGGACAACCCCCGCATCTGTACTTCTACCAAGGATTCCTGAGACGTAACGCTCGCCGCTACCTGTACAACGAGTATCGCCTACAAGATGATGATAGCACAGTCTGCGGCCACTACTGCCTGACTTACCTGTATTACCGAACTCACCATGATATGAGGATGATGGACTTTGTGCAGCTCTTCGACGACACCTCCACTACTCACAACGATGCGATGATCAGAACACTTTTCACCAGATTGTATAAACACTTGTAGTAATATTTGTTTTTTCATATTTTTTCTTTGAATGTAATGTAAATATTTTTATTTGTAAAGCGTTTTTTTTTTTTTTTTCTTGTAATAAAAGTGAGTACTCAACAAACACTAATCTTTTCATTTCCTTTTTAGCATGTAAGTTTCATTTTTGATCAGGCTCACTATTTCAAAGTCAAGAGTGCATTTGTAAAAGTCTATTACTTTAACCTTTATGTAGACTCGTTATTTACTTTCATAGACCAGAGAGAGTCTAGTGACTCAGTATTTAAATTTTCAAAAGAGTCTGTTAGTTTACCCATTGCACATCTTTGACATAACTTTTCAAAGTGAAAAGAGCCTATTAGTTTTTGTTTTTTTTTTTTTTTTTACTTTTATGCAGACTCATCATTTATATTTACTTTAATAGTGAAAGAGTTTGATATTAAAAATCAAAGAGTCTGATAGTGAAAGATTCTAAGACTATGTGTGAAACTGGAAAAAATAAAAACAAGTATGTCAATATACAAATGACTAGATTTATTTATGAAAATAACTAATTTTAAACATGTACAATATATATTTTAAATGAATGTACAAGAACTTTATACATTATTTGAAAGAGATTTAATTTACTCTATACAATGATTACAAAAATGAATTAATATGAAAAACTTTATACAATATTTTCAAGAAAGAATTTAATATTTAAATATCAATTTGCAAGAACAAATAAAATTTATAAAATAGTCAACAATCATTATTTCAAAGCATTTAGTCTATAAAATATTTACAAGAAAGAACTTTATACAATATTTACAAGAAAGGAAATAATTTACTATAATGAATAAATATCTATATAAAATAGTCAACAAACATAAAGATCTATAAAATATACAACAATTGAATTAGATTCACAAAAAAAAAAAAAAAAAAAAAAAAAAAAAAAAAAAACATCACAGTCCAACAGTCCATAACAGTCCATCACAGTCCATCACAAACACTTCCTATCCGAAAGGAGCCTACCCGACCACACTCATGCGACACACTCAGACTATACTGCATCATCGACATCCATCAGCGCTGGCAGTGCTGGAGGTAACGGTGGCGCCCTGGGGGGAATGGCATAATGCCCCCACGGAAGCGTGTTTATCCCGTCCTCTGGCATTACATAACGTTTATCGTCGAATGGAGCCAGGGACCGCTTCCTCACCACAACGGTGTAGATGATGTGGTGTCTACTCTGGAACCTTTGATTGTCCGTACTTTTCGTGGTCTTGTTGTACAAGCAGTCCAAGTAATCTTGTACGGACAGGTCCTTCGCAACTACGGCGCGGTTAACACCTTTTGCCCGTTTTACAGGCGGGGGTGCACCATAATCGTCGTCATCTCCGTTACCAATATTGCACGTCATGATTCCTGGTGTCATGCAGTATAGTTTCGCCATCAAGCCGACGAACATCCTGATGATCCTCCCACCGACTTCGTCCTTGAATTTCCCCAGAACCCTGGCGTTGCGCCCATCATAGCACATATGGTTCTGAGGATAGTTGCTGGTGTCGAAGTCGTCCAGGTGCGTCAACATGTCGCGGTAGACGTCTCGGGTACGGATGTGGTAGTAGATGCCATCGGTATCCATATAGGCCATCTTGATGTTCTCGATTCCGTACCGTTCTACCATATCGTAGTGGAAACCGTACATCCACCGTTTGCTGTGGTCCAGAATGCACATCCCCGCATAGACAGGCTTGTTCAACACGACTCTGACTTTAGCCATGTTCAGTAGGGCCAGGTTTTCATTATACCAAATCCGGTCGTTAAAATTGACCTTGGCCACGTACTTGGTGTAAATCTTGCGGGATGCGGCGATTTTCAAATTTTGATGTTTTCTAACATTCTGGAGACTCATACCATAGACAGCATTGACCATTAGTTTGAACATCTCCACTTCAAATTTGTTGTTGGCCTGCTGTCTCAGTTGGGTATTCAGCGTCACGTACGGTTTTAACCACGGCGACTGTTTGAAACGTAGCACCCGGTGAACGCGGCGAACACGCAGTCCATTCTCAATTGCTTGCTGAAGGTATCGATAATGGATTACGTACTCCTCCTTGTCCATGAGAGTTGCCATCAGTTTTTTCGACTGTCCTGCTCCGCTGTTTATAATGTCCTCCGACGAGTATGGTAACTGGTATGCTGGTGACTTTTGAACTTCCGGACAGAACGGGAGGTCGCGGTGTCTGTCGTGGAGTGCCCGGTCCCTTGGATACTCCAGGTCCACTTCCAATACATATCCATTCTCTCCGTCTGCCGGTATGTTCATCACGTCTAAGTCATCAATCTCCCGTTGCGATAACCACTCGAAATCCTTGTAAGGGAGTGGCTCGGACATGGCCCATCCGTAGAGGTTGTTTGCATCATAATACATGATATATGTATCATCGTCGTGTTCTACGACAGCTCCACTTGTCGATGCGCCTTGGCCGTTTCGGTTGCCGCCATCTTCCGCTCTTGTAAACTTATTGTTGGCGACAACGTGCCTAGTGACGCATTGGGTCAGTCCGCCTCGAATGCCCTTTTCGAAGAATAAATACATATCCACGTCTTGTAGGGTATCGAGTACCACGCCGGTCTTGAGTAACATCACGTCCCAAGCGTACGAAGGTAGTGTGAGATAATGTGCAGGATCCAGGTTGTAGTGTGTCATGCACATTTCTCGGAATCCCTCAAACACATCGGCCAGTAGCAGAACGTCAGTCTGGAGATAGATTTCCGCGTACTGTCCGAGGGACTCACAGTTGAACTTGTTCCATACGCGTTGGGCGTGTGCATAGTCCTCGTCGGAGACATTCTCGCCGAAAACTTCCTTAGGTGGCAGTCGATCTTCATCAAGTACTTCCATCGATGTAATGTACTCATAGGGAAAGATTCCCTTTCTCCTAAGCAGGTCAAACTCTTCTTGGTCTTGGTATCGGGCGCGCGTGATGGTCATCTTATTGGCCGGCAGAATCGATGCCAGTGTGCCCAAAGCCTTCGACATTAGTCGGTATGAGTCCACAAACTGGAGCTTGATGCTGTTCCGCCGACCCGCGCCCGGATATTTGAACCGCTTGGAGAAGGTAATATATTTCTCCTCGGTGTTGGCGAGTACATCTACATCTCCTTTATCCACGCCGAGCTCACGTACGATGAAATGTGCGTCGTAGTTGGATAAATTGTGGAAGTACATGTTGACGGTCTCCTGTTCTCGGAAGCGGAGGTTGCATGTGCGATGAGCGGCTCCTCTGTAGTTGTACGGAGGCGAGTGTTGATGATCCCTAACCTTGATGTTGTCACCGTCGTTAGGGCCGAATTCCCGCTGGCAGATATGACAGATAGTAGCTCGTCGAAACTGCAATTCCTGCTGTTCTGTCAACTGCGGCGGATCTCCGGGCATGCGCTGGCCGTACAGGATATCCCCAATCTTCTGTACGTCATCCCGTACAGCGTTGATGAAGTGACGCGCAGCATCCTCGCCTCTGTACATCCGCAACTTGGAGAATGTATTATTTTCCTGCTGCTCATCGCCTTCGCAGTCTCCATCGTCGGCTGATCGTAGGTCGTCGCGAATGTAATAAGCGTACGCGTAAGGTCTATGGACTTTCCTAACATTATTGGGCGTCCCACCCACTCGCTGTTGTCCAGTTATTCTGTTGGTAGCAGGATCCCACGCTGGTGGCTGGACAGTTGGTGCGGGATGAGGAGGCATTTCTGCCTCAAAGGGAACTAGCATACTTTCGAAGTCGGCATAGATGGTAAACCGACTTCTCTTGGTACGCTCGGGGCGATTGAACATGATATGCTCCTCTTCTGATACATCGGTGCGTAATGGTGCATTTTTGGAGCAGTATCGTCGGTGTTCATTCAATCGTTCAGCCCCATTTAGTCCTAACTTGTTTGGCCGGTTGTCAAAATACGCAAAGCATCTCTTGCAGATAAACAAGCGATGTCCACGACGTGTCAGTTGACAAGTGACTAGCCTCTCAAAATTAGCGATGTACGCATAGTGAGTGGTACGCTCATCTGTTAGGAACAAGAGATCGAAGTGGTTCGGCAGCTCTTGATCCACGACGCGAAGCGGAAAGACGAAATGTTCTTCTTTATTAGGATTGAAGTGTTTCTGCTTCTTCTTGTCCAGACCATACACGTTAACGCTTACCCCTGGATTGTTGCGCTCAAACTTGCGGATATCGGTGATTTTCAATGGGAATTGTAATCCATCGAAATTTAAATTAGCTCGGGCTCTGACCTCTGCGGTGAAGTGATTAGAGGTGAGCCGATCACGTCGAGCTTCATCAATATACTTCGAAAGGATAGAGTATTCGAAGCACCGCTCATCCGCATCGTTAAGCACATTAATCACAGAGTGTCTCACGGCGATATCGTGAGGAAGGGGGATGAATGAGCTGCCTCTGAGAGGGCTGTAGACATTTACTCGGACCTCCATGTCCAAGACCCTCACAAAGCTCCATCCCGAGCCCTTCATTTCACATGTCTCCTTCTCCAGTAGAATTTTGTTGATGAAATCTTGACATATTTCATCAACATCTGAAGAATGTAAGATGGAGACATTTTTGGTTTTGAAGGCTCGCCTACACGTCTCACCGTGAATATTGACAAATTCGCATTCGACCCACAAATTGACTTTGATGGCATGAGTGTGATTTAAAATACGTCGCATGAGTGTGATTACCTGCGTCCTGAGCGACAGTAGGAACTCCTGCAGGGTGACTGACTGGTCCGCGGGCTCGGCTAGGCGATACGTCTTGAGTCGCCCGCGGAATGCCGTCTCGATCTCGATGAACCCCACAGGAGCCAGGTCGCCGGGGATCACAGGCGCCTCGTCGTCTTCACTCGGTGCTCCTCCTGATGATGATGACGAGGGGGCAGGCGATGGCGGAGGGGCCCCACCAGTCTGGGGTTCCATACGGCGACCTCTGCAGTGGAAACGGGCATGCTTCAGCATGTTGTCCTTCCTTGTGAAGGCTCTTCCACACCCGTCACACGTGAGGCCTGAAACAGCACACAACGTGTTGTAGGCTTATGTATAATAATAATGATGAAGCTGAAAACAGTTTCCAAAAGTGACATAAAAACTAAATAAATTTCCTTAATGTTTCCATTTTAAGTGATAGTTCTCATACACATGATCTGAATTGTTGCGAATGATGATGGTTAAGAAAATAGTTCCTGAGCTGACATAAAAATAAATTTACATTAAAGATCATTGAATAAGTTTCTGAATATTTTCATTTAAATAAAAAAACTTAAAGGATTCCTTGAAAAACTTTTGTAGCAGAACTATTTAGATGGAAGGTTCATCTAGAGTGGATGATATTCGAGACATGATTGAAAATAAAAATAAATAATAAATAAAGGTTTTTTTTTTTTTTTTTTTTTTTTTTTTTCTTTTAAGTAAAGACTAGTACATACCTGTTGTGGGAACTCCAGTGGGCTCTGGGGCTCGTGATGTTTCCGGGATAATGGACGGACCCGGTCTCGGCTCGACGTCAGGAGCAGTAGAGGGGCCAGGCCTAGGCTCGACGTCAGGAGCACTGGAAGGGCCAGGCCTAGGCTCGACGTCAGGAGCACTGGAAGGGCCGGGCCTGGGCTCGACGTCTGGAGCGGAAGAGGGACCGGGTCGTGGTTCCACAGGGGCTGGGGTAGGCACGAAGTCTAGAACAAAACCACAGACGTGATTAGAATCTTTAAATTATAAGTATGAGTGAAGTGATGATAGAAAGCATTTCGACATGGGGTATATATATTTTTTTTTTTTAATTAGCATGGTTCCCTGTCATAAACATGACAACAGGAGGTTTAACTAATTTTGTAAAAGAATGATGTGTATACAAGGCTGTTTAATTTTATTTATTTACTTTTTTCCCATCATTATGTATAGAATAAATGAAAGTATGATTTTGAAGTGTCTAGACATCTGGCTGTTTAGTGAATATAAAGATACTAACCTGGTCTAAATGCTGGGTTTATCGGTGGTTGAGGACGATGCATAGCAGCAACGTGACGGCGCAGATTGTCCATCCTCGTGAAGGACATGCCGCACTCCATGCATGGAAATTCGGCCCCTCTGTGAGCCGAACGCATGTGGCGGGAGACATTCCGCTTCTCCGAGAAGGCTTTGCCGCACGTTGCGCAGGAGAATCGCTTCTCGATATTATTCATCGTGATCTATAAACCAAACAGTGCGTATTAACGCAAGAAATAATTTTTGAAACATTTTAAATAATTTTGAGGTCAGTGACTTGGATGGTCTGAAATTTATTCACAACTCTACACTACTATTGCTTCCATGAACACACTACTAGTGAAATATAGGCTTTATGTCATATGAAGAATCCTAATTGTATCACTGGTTTAGCTATTGTTACAGAATCTCAGCATTCGGTATGCGAGTAGTATTAGAATAGGTTTTGGGCAAAAAAAAAAAAAAAAAAAAAAAAAATCCAAACCACAATACTGTTGCATCTATCGTTACAGAAACTCAATATTAAAAGAGAATTTACGTTCAGTATGCAAGAACACTAAGTGAATATGTGTTATAGGTAAAATAAAAAAAAAAATAACCATAACCGCATCACTGGTTCAAATTATTGTTACAGGAATTAGATATTAAAATGTTATGCAAGAGCAAAAGTGAAAAGAATTCAAAACTTTTATAAAATTAAAATAATTAGTTTAAATATGTGAAGTGTTGTAGAATCTCCAAAATAGCATTACTAGTTGAATTATTTTTACGGAAATTTAATATTAGAATAATTATTTTTCTTTGGTACATTAGGGCAAATGCTAAAAGAATTAAAATATTTAGTCTCAATATGTGTTACGTTAATGTGAAGTGAGTAATAAAAACTATGATAATTTCACTTTCTTGGCTAAGATGAAACAACTAAAACAAAATAAAAGGAAAAACTAAATTTATTTATAACTAGTTATTGTAAATAATGAGTAATACTTACAATTGAATAGAAATATATCCAATCACTAACACAGGCACAATCACGGACACTGGCACTGGTAGTCGGGAGCGATGCGCTGAGACGACCGAACTGTGTGAGGAGCGGCAGTGAACTGGCGTAAAGATGGCGGCTATGGAAGGGACGCGATGCCCGTGATGGGAAATAGTAGACGCGCTATTGTGTAACTCGACAGATGGTGAGCGGTTGTTCCCACGCAGGGGTGAGGTTTATTGTCTTCGGCTCCCCTATCTGTGGAATGTCGCACCTGGCTGAGGGTCGGGTTGCAACACCGCAGGTAGTCCTCGGGGGGGGGGGGGGGGGGGGGGGGGGGGGGCTCGCCGGGAGCTCCTCGGGGGGGGGGGGGGGGGGGTCAGCCACTTGGGTGGTCGGTGTCAAACCCGTTTTGGTGTGAACAAAGGCGGGCGCCAGGTGTTGTCCCCACTCCTCGCTCCCTTCCACCCGCCGTCGATCCACTCTCATTCACAGCCATCATGTCGTCCTTGTTGGAAGTGTCCTATGATGACGCGCTCGTCGCCGTGGCCGAGGAGGTTGAGCGCGCCGTTATAGAGGAGGACGCCCTCCTCATCGCAGCTGCAGAGGAGGCGGAGGCAGCGGATGCGGTGGCAGCAGCGGAGGCGGCAGCGGAGGCGGCGGCGGCAGAGGCGGCGGCCATGGTAGCCATGGCGGAGGCGACGGCGGAGGCTGCATTAAAGAGTGGGACCCTCCACGAGCTGGAAGAAACCCAGCGTCGGATGGAGGAACTATTCGACGCGACCTACTGCGCCCAGCCGCAATCGCCGGAGCAGTGGGGGGGGGGGGGGGGGGGGGGGCTCGTCGGGAGCTCCTCGGGGGGGGGGGGGGGGGGGGGGGGGCTCGTCGGGAGCACCTCGGGGGGGGGGGGGGGGGGGCTCGTCGGGAGCTCCTCGGGGGGGGGGGGGGGGGGGGGGGGTCGGCTCCTCCTGCTCCTCCTGACAGTCTTCGGCCAAGGTACCCTACTTTCATGTTTTATTATGGTACATTATTTTAAATGATGTTATTAGACATTTTCATGCTTGCAAAGTTTTGTTTTATGTAAGATGTTCAGATAGGATGTTAAATTTTCCTCTATTTTTCTTAAAAGAAAACAATAATTTTAATCTCCTTATTCTTCTAAATGGTTATTAATAGGGTTAAAAATATTAAATAAGTTGTCTAACAATTACGTCTAGTCTACTTTGTATATTGACCTCAGTGTCAATCGATAGAGCGTAACCGGTTTACCTACCACGGTACAATTTGTTTTTGTAAAACAACTACAATTTTTAAAAGAGGTGCACGGGTGGTATGGGACACCTGGTAAGTCAGAATCATATTTGCACGATAGCGCTCCCAAAAATTTGTTCTTAACTTGGGAGGGCACTTAATTTCTAACGAACTCTTTAGGAAATACATCAATGACAACCTGATAGCATAATAATTTCAATTTTACACTGAACAAAAATTTCAACCAAAATAGCAGACTGCACAATCTATTTCTCTTTTAGTGCGTACTAAGTTAACGTTGAATTTAAAAGGGTGGCAGTACAGTATTTTCATTTAAACTAAAAAGCTTTTTATTTCCCACCACACTGAAAACTATCTGAATCTGTTCTAAAGATTGTTCAATACCTACCCTGTTATTTCAAATGAAAGATGAATGTAATAAGAAGTTACTGCACAATATTTTCCTTTCAACTTAATACCTCTTTTATTTATTGTTTTGCCAAATTTGAAGACGACTTACTAAATTATCTGAAATTTAATCGTATAAAGTTGCCTTAAAATTAGGTTCTCCGTGAATAAAGAAAATTTAAATTTAAATATGAGATTCAACAAATTTATATCACCTTGCATTAACCTTAGGCCTGGCGAGTAAAGTGAACGAGCTCGTCGTGAGGGTGAGTGGGGGAGCGAATTAGCTCGTCTTGAAAAGAAAGAACCCTTGATGGGCTCATCATTATGGTGTACATGACTAAAGAGAAGATGGTGTGAATGTGACGGTTTATAATTGGAAAGTTTCCCAAGCACAATGCTGTTTGCAGTAATTACTTGTTAAAACTTATTACAACAGCGAATAGTTTGAACAAGTTATTTTTAACCATTATAACAACTTACTTAGATGTTGTACATTAATGTGGTCATGTACAAGGCACAGACGTTGTTCAAAATACATAGAAAGAATTAGAAGATATTAAAAAATCAGTTTAATTATGTTTTTATAACTATGAGATAAAAAAATATTGTTTTGAATGCATTTAATTTTTCTATTTATACTAAAGGACGTTCAAGTGGAATTTATTTGAAATACTTGTATAAATGAGTTTTATATATTGTAATCACAGAGAATTGCGATGATGCACCTAATGAGTTAGTTAAACTCTCACATCGCAACAGCAAGAGAGCAAGACGACTGCTACTGTATCAGACACGGTGTTTGTCAACTCGTCTGGGCTCTTAAATAATTTCCTGGTGGTCTTTAAATTCAGTGTTTTGAAGATAATTCAAATTATAATTTTGTTTATGTGAATTCCCAATAAGTATAAACACCTGTCTTTAATGAAAATCTTAAGTCATCAAGAAAAAGAACATCAGATAGTAAAGTTTAAGATTAAATATTTATACTTCAACAGTATGGATTATACGATATGAAAAATAATTGTCACCTTCAGCGATTTACAATTATTTTTCTTCAATACTATTTTTATGATGTTTTTTGTATCCAAAATTTTGTGAGCGTTTTTCTACTTGATGACGTAGGAAAATCCTGTCAATAATATTCTTAATTCGTTTTTTGTAAACCTTGGTTAAATTTCACAGAACCGGAAGTAATATCAGTTTTTATTTACTGCATGGACTGGAGATTATGGGGCTTTTCCTCCTTGATAAAATAAAAAAAATGCATTAAAGAAAGTGTTGTAACCAAATGTATACGATGCACCTTTACACAAACTGAGTATCAGGTGGTTCAAGGTCCATGAGAAATTGCAAGTATTTACGTTGGGGTATTCTCCTGGGTGCAAGGTAAACCAACAAAGGGATTGGTCGAGGGGTCCAGTCCCAGTGATCGAACTAAACGTTTCCGTCTCAATCCCTCCCTGCACATCAGTTGAAACTAGTCGTTCTCATTCACAAAATAACTTTCACTACGACAGTCGAATAATAAAAATCTGTTAGTCAATAGACACTATTTTTATTTCAAACTAATACCATCCTCATACTAATTCATGAACTGCAACAACAACTATACAGGGTGTTTACGAAGAACCTGGAAATATTTTTTACATTTGTTCCTTAGGTCGAGGAAATAAAAAATATCGTATAAACATATGTCATAAATTACTTCATCAAGCCGGTAGCCACCATTTTGTTTTTAACACATAATAATTATTATTTACATGCGTTCGTTGTATCGAGTTCATATTTGGCATGAATCTTGATGACACCAATTTTAAATATGGCGGCCATTTTTAATTTGTAAACTCAAATATCTCAAAACCGGCAAATTTATCAAAATTTTACAGGAGACAAAAAAAAGTAAAAAAAAAATATTTTCTAGCCGATAATACCAAGATTGTAAGGATCGGATAAAAAATTTCAGAGTTGTTGTAGTAATTTTTCTACTAAAATAACCTAAATTTGCATTATTATAATGGAAAAATCAACGTTTTTCTTAAAAAAAAAAAAAATCTCAATAACTCCGGTATTTAATGTCAGATATTTATATAAACTTGGTACCATTGAATAGATAATTTAGTTTGGCATCTTTTTGGGTCTTGTAAAGTTTTGATAAAATTTACCGGATATGAGATATTTGGGCATAAAAAATTAAAATGGCCGCCATTTTGAAAATACACATAGGAAAAAGTTTGTTTCCTGAAAATGGACATTTGTGTCATAAATCTTCAGGCCAAATACGAACTCAATACAACAAACCGTCATGTAAATAAAAGTTACTAGAGATCGCCCACTGGTCGAAATTCGACCAAAAATTCAGTTGATCTTGAACCATTTTTAAATGTTTTATAAATTAAACATTTGTTCTTCCTTGTTTGCTAGCATTTGTTATTACAACAGCTGTCTTATGATTCAATCAATTATGCTTATCCCATAAGATTAATACTGAAACTTTGAAAGCTTGTAGGGCCTAGCCCCATGGGACGATGTGAATTAAAATGTGATTCTGCTCATCTACAGCACAATACCTTTTGAACGGTATGCGCGGATTTCTCCTACGATGCACACAAGCTGAGAAAAAAGGAGGAAATGAAACATGCTTGCCTATTAATATATAGACTAGAGATCGCCTCCTGGTTGAAATTCAACCAACTTCTTTTCAGTGCGTCTGAACCTTATTAGTTAAAACAATACTGTATGTTATAACTGAAACATCTGTCCTTCCTGATTTGCTACCATTTGATAATACAACAGCTGTCTAATGATTCAGTCAATTATCTTCTCCCATAAGATTAACATTGACACTTTGAGAGAGTGTAGGGCGTAGCAATGGGGGCCGGTGAGAATTAAAATGCGATTCTGCTCATCTACAGCACAATACCTTTCTAATAGTATGCGCGGATTTCTCCTACGATGCACACAAGCTGAGAAAAAAGGAGGAAATGAAACATGCTTGCCTATTAATATATAGATTATGTGTAAAAAACAAAATGGCAACTAGCGGCTAAACGAGACATTTTAAGACGTATGTTTATGCGATTTTTTATATCTCCTTGACCTAAGAAACATATATTATACAAAATATTTCCAGGTTGTTCGGAAACACCCTGCATAGATCTCTACATGAACCCAACAGTTGCATTGCGATCGGTAAAGATCTCAAATCAGTATTTTGGATCCAATACGCTTGGGGCGGGCCTTTGTCAACTTCTGCTAACTTTCCAGTTTCCAAGTCGAACTTCTGTTATACAACCTCTGAACTTAGCATTTCTTTCTTTCGATTTCCCTCTAAACCTCATCTGTTGGTTACGCTTATTTCCGTTGTCACTTTGATATACAGTATATGACCTCAGCAGTATATAATTGATATATAATATTACTCAGCAGTAATTGATTAGAGTTTTATATATTTATTTAAGTTTGCACAAACCTTTCCAAAAGTAGCAATTTAGTAATATTTGCACAGTGTGACTAATTGTTCTATACAATAAATGATTGGCTCGAAGGTCATGGATGAAGTGACTTTTTATTTACAATTTAAACAATTTTTAAATATCACTTTTGTGAATAAAGTAAATTGCCTCGAGTTATGTGACATAAAACTCTATCCTCTCCATCGCATATTTTTTATAATTATAATCGTTTAATTTTTTCTACTGCAGGTCCCCTTAGTAACATATTACCTCCACTGATAACTTTTTTTAACTATTGACGTATTCATTTCTATTGATCAACAAACTATAATTAAACAAAAGGAATATTTGACTGGAATCATTTTGTCAAACCTTTAATTGTGTATAAACTCAATAATTTAAGATAAAAATAATATTACTTTTATGCAAGGGGAAATCAAATTCTTAGATAAAAGCTCTTTTATCGATTTTGAGAACACTTGTGGTAGTATTATAATATTAGGCTATTATGAATAGTATTATAAAGACATATAAGATTTTTACCAGACTGATTGTATAGCAACAGAAACATCAAACTTATCTCTATCTTTTTACTTCTTTTTGTTTTTTACTACAAAATATTATTTAATTATGTTTTAGAGCATGCAGATCTTATGCATGTGACGACCTGGCAGATCGAAGCACCAGACATGTAACCAGGAAACAGAACACTGGTAGTCGCCAAACAGGGCAGACATGTCCGTATATAGGGCTGACTGATGATGAAAAGTCAGAGCCCCCTGGGTTGTAACTCACAGGGGGCGTCACAAAAATTCTCACATAGAGGGTTTGAGCCCCCTGCACCACCACCTGTAGGCAACACCATCACAAGAAATAAGAAGTCCAGGGAAGTGTTACCTTAGACTCAGGGGGGACTCACCCATAATCTAGATGACATCGACAAAGATCAATCGACATCCTTAACACAGCCAGGGTGATGTCTAAGAGCCTATCCTTTTCTGTCAAGCCAATCCTCTTGAGGGCAGTGACGGTCGACAGAGTGAGAGCTCCCTTAGCACCCATAACAATCGGGATAACTTCTCCACTAGGCGCTTTGTGCAGAGCTTTGACAACCCCAACTACAGGTGCATATTTCACCTTTTCCGCAAGACCAGCTTCGGAGTGTGAGTTTCCGTTTTCATTCGGGCAAGTCACACCGACCACGTCCACCGAAATCATCGTCTTTGATGACGAGATCCGGTTTTAGTAGGTCCCATCAGGTGAGCGAATATCCTGCTCTCTGGAAACAACAAATCCCTCTCCGAAGGCAATGCTCTTCAAACTTCTCAACAATGTAGTTGTGTCGCTCCACCCTCAGCACCCTCCCGTTCACAAGGGCCCCAAGGACAAGAACCAGAGTTTCATTTTTCAAGTGGCAACGGCGACAGACAAGGACGTCATTTTTTGGCAGACCCATTGATGGCTGACCGAACTCCGAAGGTATTAGTGCGGAGTTTCAGAGCATCAATAAATTGTCCTAGCTTAAACGCTTGCTGATTCAGCAGCCAGTGGTTACCAAGAGGATAATTCCCTTGGAAGAAGCTACCCCTTGCCCCTGACTAACCAGATCAGCCCGCCGCTCTTGTTCAATCATCTTGAGCCGGTAATTCGCATGTGAAATGGCTCTGTCATCCACAGGCAGCGGGATGTGCAACTGCCGTTCAAGTTCCCTGAGTCGCACCTCCCAGCCCGCGTGAACCGAAAGCTGCCGGATGAACGGGTCCTCCATGGAAAGCGAATTCCAGCAAGGTGTAAGAGCACATATCTTGAGTTGTAACCATAGTCGGGGGAAGCCAAGACCGCCACCCCCCTTCCGGGAAGTACAACACGCCGTCAGTAGTGCAATCTAGGAGGTTGTTTATGACCGCTTCCTCCTTAGGAGTTCTATCTAAATTTCTTTTTATTTTATTTTCTTTTAGGCAGCGCAAAAGCTTACCCTCCTCATGAACAGTTCCATTATTTCTGCGCCTGTTTAGCATGGCAACTCCGCAGGTGTTCGGCGGCTCTGATGTGGGGGTTGTGGTGCTCCCCATCACCTCCTGTAGGCAACACCATCCGAAGAAGTGGGGCCTCAGACTCAGGCGGCTCTCGGCGAGGAACACTCTCCACAGGTGGTCGGTGGCATGGTGGAGGACTACGGCTACCCGTAGTCTAGGTGACCCCGGCGGATGTCGATCGATGACCGGAGGGCCATGAGAGCAAAGTCCAAGAGGGTGTTCCGATCCGTGACGCCAAGACGTTTGAGGCCGGAGATGGTAGATCGAGGAAGAGCACCACGAGCACCGACGACTAAGGGGATGACTTCTCCCGTCGTGACGTCGAAATTCCGTTGAACCATCGGAAGCAGTGGCTGGTATGTGGTTATTTTCGTGAGGGCCGCTGCGGAGAGGGACTGGAGGTTCTCGTAGGGGACGGTGACGTCGGCGATGACTACCCGATCCTGTGATTTGATGACAAGATCGGGTCGTAGACGTCGTCCCTCGACCTCGAACTCCTGTTTGCGGGTGACGATCCAGCCTCTTCTCTTGCAGTCGGCCTCTATGCGTCTGACGATCCAATAGTGACGCTCAATCCTCGCTCGCTGCCCGGCCGAACACTCGTAGATTACATGGCCTAGTGTGTCCGGCTTCAGGCGGTAGGTGGTAACGTCATTCTTGGCGGCACAGTTGATCGCTGTTCTGGTCCCGAAGGTGTTGGTCCGCAGATTCAGGGAGTTTATGTACTGCCCCGGGCGCAGGGCCGCTTGGTTAAGAAGCCAGTGATTAACCCTGGCGGATCGTTGCAGAACCAGCTGACTCCCTGGCCGTGCGCGTGCTGGGACGTCCATCTCCGGAACTCGGCGGCTTTGTAGCCCTCCTTGGCTCGTCTCAGGTCCAATGCAGTCGGCGGGAAGGGCACTCGCAACTGCCCCGCGAGACGCTCGGCAAAGGCTGGAATTCCTCCAATCCGTCCCAATTCCTGGAGCAATGGGTCCTCCATCTCCAACAGCCTCGAAACAGCCCGCAGCCCACAGAGGCAGGTTTCGGAGGTCAAGTGCGGGAAACCGAGGCCTCCGTCCTTCTTCTTGCTGTACATCAGGCTGTCCGTAGTGCTAGGGTGGAGATAGAGCACCTTCTTGACCTCACGTCGAAGGCCGGTTTCAACGCGCTCCAGGTTGTTTTGTGAAGTAGTGTCAATGGCCAGTCTATGGGCGAAGGGGCGGGGGCCACGTATTGCATCAGAAGAGTTACCTTCTGATGCGGCTTGAGAGCCAGGCGCCGAGCTCGCTGGGCGGCTTCGCTCAGGATGGCAAGGTGTTGTCGGTTCTGGAACTCCCTCCGGACGGAGAATTTCGACCCCAGGTACTCGAAGGTGGAGGCACCGGTAAAGGTGGTAAGGGGCTGACCCTGAATGGACAGGCGCAATGGTAGCGTCACCCAGGCGGCCCCCTTCCGCTGGATGTGAAAGCCGCCACACTTCGAGGAGAACAGCCCCATGCCTACACTGGAGAGGTAGTATTCTGTTGTCTTCAAAAACTGCTACATGCTCTCCTCCGCATCAGCGAAGAGGGTGATGTCGTCCGCATAAGCCATGGCCCCAAGCTTGTGGTCCCCAATGGCGAAGCCCTCGTCCGAACCTTGCAGTCTCTCGAGGAGTGGGTCCACGACAAGGTTGAACAGCAGGGGGGATAGGAGGTTTCCTTGCTTGACACCCCGTTTAATTGGGATGTCGACTCGAAAGAGCCGAGGGACGTGGTCGAGCCGGCGTAGATTCTTGCAATGGTAGTAGCAAGGCACGGCGATGCCCCATGGCTAGAAACCCTTCTTCGATTGCCGCATGGGATACCGTGTAGAAGGCCTTGCTAACGTTGAGTTGGACGCCAACCACTCGGCTCTTCTTCCCTTGCTGCACAACCTCGTCCAACACCCAGCAGTTGACATGACACCCGTTCCTGGGTCGGAAGTCCCGTTGCTGCTCCGAGACAGTGACTTGCTCCAGCAAGTGAGACTCCAGTAGACTACTGAAGATGCGGCCAGCAAGGGGTGCGATCGTGATCGGGCGCCAGTTCTCCGCCCGCGCCAGGTCCTTCCCCGCCTTAAGGATGAGGGTTGTCCGGTTGCGCAGCCAGGCTCGTGGGTAGACCCCATGGAACAGGACGATGTTGAAGAGCACAGCTAGGGTGTTGGCAGCGTGCGGGTATGCAGTAAGCATCCTCTTCGTTACACCGTCCGGTCCGGGGCCCCCCGGGCTTCAGGCGCCTGATTCTTGCTGTTACTTCTTTCGGCGCAACCGTCTCTACCCTGGCGTCAGGCTTCTCCAGAGAGCGAGGGAGCTGGTGAGTGGTCCCGCACGCAGTTCCCCAGACACCCTGGAAGAGAGCGATGGTGGCTTCTCTCGAAGGGTTCCGCCATCGGCTCGTCTCTCACCAGGTCACCGAGATTGTTGTCGTTGGCCAGCCTGGCGAGGCGGCAGGGGTTCTTCTTCCAGAGGTCAATCCAGGATGTTGAGCCAAGAGAGCCATAGTTACTCCGGCCGTTTACCCGCGCTTGCTTGATTTTTTATGATAAAACTGTTTAAGTGGTGAAAGGGATGTCCAGGGTTGTAGGGGACGGAGCATCGTGGTCATGTTAATTTTGTAACCCTTCAATGTTTTATTTTCAGATTTTGAATGTGTTCATTTTAGAATAGTTAAGAAATCAGAGAAAGTGATTTTATGTTCTTGATTCGATTTGAAGTGTTTGGCAACTATGGAGTCTAGGTTCTTGTAATCCCCTATATTGTGTTCCTTAAATCGTTGGAGAAAGGTTTTGTTGGTGTATCCAATAAATGGATTTTTGATGGACAGGACAAGTTATTTTGTATACCTCCGCATTATTACATGTTTTTGTGGTTTTCTTTATGTTTCCACAATACGGTATAGTGTTGGTTTTAAATCTGTAGGCAGTACTGTAGCCAGATTTAAAAAAATATTTCCTATATCACCTGTTATTTGTAAACATATTTTATTGGGATGTACTTGGCCTTAGTTTGATTGGTATCTACTTTGATTTCACTCTGAGTTTTTATTTTTCTCGTCATTTTAATTACAGTTTTGTCCATTACTTCGGCGATGTATCCATTGTTTTTTTACCAATTCTGTTGGTATTTTTTTTCTTGGTCGATATTACTGTAGTTTAAAAAAGTATACGAGTGAGTGAGAGACAGCCATTTTCTGGTTGTAGGGGTGGTTAGAATCAGCAGGAATAATTAGATCTGTATGAGTAGGTTTTCTATATATTCCTATTTTAATTGGTTTTGAATGCAATTTTGTGAGTGTAACGTCCGAATCAATTAAGTTGTTTCTTCCTGCTCCATTCAGAATTTAATTTTTGTTTGAATTTTGTTTCGGTGTTTGAGAATAAGTTCGAACTGTGTGTAGTTACAGTTTAAACCCATGAAAGCATCATTCACATGTCTACTTTGATTTTGTAACAACGTATGTAAAATTTTATATAACCTCAAACTATAAAAGCATCAATTACTAAACTACAACAATGACAAACAGCTGTGCCATGGTTTGTAACACCAGCTTACCTTAAATTAATATTTGATATAGAGACCGGAAATGAAACGGAAACCGGAAAAGAACTGTTTTGCGCACTGTTTACAAGTGAATGTGATTATTTACATGCAATAGTAGGAAAAATATATTGCGATGGAGCTTTGATCAATAGCAAATGTCCAAGAGACAGTGAGTTGTCACATTGAAAAGGAAGTGGTCGATTAACGTTTGGGTTTTTCCCTCTTGCGTTCGCCGTTGAAGTCATGCGATTCAAACACGAACAGAAGTTCCTGACGACGTCAAAAAGTAACTGTTGCATATTGAGCGGTAAACGGAGGCCTTCTTTATCAGACTATTCAGCTAACTCTACGTGCAAGATAGCTGACAAATATTGTTCAGCTTTATCAAAAGTATCATGATTCATGATGAAGGAAATTAACCTCTTCGTTCTGACGCTAAATGACACAGGAAGTAGAAATCTGCGAGAAACATAGTTCTCAAAGCGGGATTTAACTTTTAACCTATCTACTGACAAAGAGAATGTCGTCTATGGAAGTTCCAGTGAACGCTCCCCGCTAAAGTATCAAGTTCAAGTCTCAACAAAAGATGCATTAGCCGGCCATGCACTGGTAATTGTTACATGGGGTGATCACCATGATGAGAGATATCCTTCCAACACGATACAATGACACCATATAAAAATTAACACGTATAATTTGAGGTATTTACATATGCACGGTTTGGTTCATCATTTCAAGGTTAAGGTTGGCTGAAAACTCAGGTTGATTAATATAGGAGTTGAAACTTTAGCAATGTTGTTAAGTATAGTGATAAATTAGGGAAATTTTTTCCCCCAGTTTTGTCTTCTTGTGATAATTAAGGTTTTTATACCAGTACTGTTGTATAAAATATCATTATTTCAGTGCTCCGATCCGCTGTTTGGAAGACATCGAATATTCAGATATGATGGACGATGGCCCGGTTCGATCGATTTGCCACCTGCAATATCATCAGGATTCTTACCACAGAGTGGCCTCAGTGGCTATCTACTGCATACCAACGGAGGTGGAGGCCCCCCCCATCAGGCCTTGGACATATAGGAGCCCTACCTTAGCTGTGCGCCAGGGGAGCCACCCCCCGACCCTCTCCATAATGAGTTGCAGTGTACTGTTAATAGATTCCCAATGGATATTCTGTGGGGGTTGTGCAAGGGGCATAAAGGACATCACATGACTTATAAAGGTACAGGATTAATGTGAAAACCAGCCACTTTGGGGTTGCGCAAGGAGCATAAAGGACATCACAAGACTTATAAAGGTACTGCATCAATGTGCCAACCAGCCACTTTGGGGTTGTGCAAGGGACACAAAGGACATCACAGGACTTATAAAGGTACAGGATCAATGTGAAAGCCAGCTACTTCGGGGTTGTGCAAGGGGCATAAAGGACATCACAGGAATTATTAAGGTACAGAATTAATGTGCCAACCAGCCACTTTGGGGATTGTGCAAGGGGCATAAAGGACATCACAGGACTTATAAAGGTATAGGATCAATGTGAAAGCCAGCTACTTTGGGGTTGTGCAAGGGGCATAAAGGACATCACAGGACTTATAAAGGTACTGAATCAATGTGCCAACCAGCCACTTTGGGGATTGTGCAAGGGACATAAAGGACATCACAGGACATAAAGGTACTGAATCAATGTGCCAACCAGCCTCTTTGGGGATTGTGCAAGGGGCATAAGGACATCACAGGACTTATAAAGGTACTGACTCAATGTGCCAACCAGCCACTTTGGGGATTGTGCAAGGGGCATAAAGGACATCACAGGATTTATAAAGGTACAGAATCAATGTGCCAACCAGCCACTTTGGGGATTGTGCAAGGGTCATAAAGGACATCACAGTACTTATAAAGGTACAGAATCAATGTGCCAACCAGCCACTTTGGGAATTGTGCAAGGGGCATAAAGGACATCGCAGTACTTATAAAGGTACAGAATCAATGTGCCAACCAGCTACTTTGGGGTTGTGCAAGGGGCATAAAGGACATCACAGGACTTATAAAGGTACAGGAATCAATGTGCCAACCGGCCCCTTTATGCAAATCATACTTCTTTCAAATCTGCCTTACAGGATCTCGTCCATCAATGTGGACCTCTATGGTAAGTTTTTTTTATTTTTTTTTAATGCAAATATGTGCATGAAAGTTTAGAGCTTATTAATTGTTATTTAATACTTTTTAAATTTTTGTCAATTTTTATTCAATATTAATTATTAAGATTTCACTTCATTCTTAATTTATCGTTATTTACAATATAGTTCTAGAAGGGAGTTATTATAAAGTTTTCCAATATAATGAGGTAATTTTTCAAAAGAACTTTATCTGTGAATAGCGTATTGAAAAGCATTTCAGTTTCTTGTGTTGTATTCATGAATATTTTGATCTATCAAAGTATTAATATTACATTTTACGACATTTCAAGTTGAATAAAGAGGGTAAGATCCTTGAGTTTGAACACTGAGCTCCTTAAAAATACCCTTACATAAATAACTTCAGTTTACTCCCTCTTAACCGATCATCTCGAGACCAGACCACAGCCGGTTAACGGACTTCGGCCAATTTCACCTTAAATTGCAGTGTCTGTTTGTCTAATAATAAGATTTTAATTGGAATTATTTTGGGTCATGGGGGTGTAAGCCTAATGAAAACAGATGAGAGCTATTTTGTAAATTCTCTTCGTGTCTTGATTTCCTTAGATGTTGGTTTTCCAAGAAATATATTTTTACGTTTATGATTTTTTAAGGTTAAGCTTAGAATTATTAGATTTTTAGACAATTAGCTTCATTGAGTGAACTCTACAAGTTTTGAAAGGTAAAATAAGACTATGGGAGTGGTCTCAAGAACTATACAATTAAGAACTGTGACTCGTAAAATTACCATCTCTAATTATGGAGAAGATCCTATACAACACAACCTTCAATCTGATATAATTGAATTAAGTATTGATAACTGTAAGTTGTGAAATATTAACTATTCATTTTTAACGTGTGTACTTTTAGAGTCTTGCACCATTCAAAGTTAACATCAATATATAATCTAAAGCACAGTGATTCTCAAGCGAGAAGTCAACCTGATATTTTCTATTTTAAATATGTTACCGTAATGAATGTCGTGAAAGAAACTTTAGTGGCTAACCAGTATATAATATACACACATGAAAAATAAAATACCCAGATAAAAATTTTAATTTAACGTTTCGGTTAGTTGGAGGCCAAGGGACTGAAAGCTCAAAGAGTTCTCCTTAATTTTCCTTACCGACATTTGACGAATTTCTGATACTTACATAAGTGAGTGAGTCAGTAACACATGCGGGAGTATATATTTTAAAATAAGATATACATGTTTAAACACATTAAACATACCTAATTATAATTTAGTTTTATATATGTACGTATAAAATGTAATGGATATGGATGTGGATAATGCATATACATATGTAAATTGATATTGTGATATTATCCACATCAATGGTTGTCATAGAATCTATTCTGATAGTGATTTTGTTTGCATTTTCTGTATGAAGTCTTTGGTATTCTGTATGACTGTGTAGGTGTGAGGAATATTGTTTTTATTGGAGAATTTATATATTTAATAACTTTATATAATGGTGAGGGAATTGCGTTAATTACCGGTCTTATAGGATTTCCATCTTTATGTGTTTTAATTAATGGCTTAAACAGGTGGCGTTGGGTTGGCATTGTATAAATATATCCGTTTGTTTTGATGGATGATGCTTTTGATGTGTATGAAGTCTCTTATTTGTTGGTTGAATATTTTGGTGGGGCATTTAATTTAATTTAGGTCATTTTAGAGAATTTTCCTATAGGGAATACGCTATTACGTTAGTAGCCATGGCAAGAACTATGCCCGGGACCATGTTACTTTTTTTTTCATTTTGAGGTACCCAGAAGTTAAAAACACCATTTATATATGAAAATGAACAAATGGTGTCCCCACACCTACACAGTGTCATGCAGAATACCAAAGACTTCATAAAGAAAATACAAACAAAATCAATTATCTATGTATATTCTATGGTAACCATTGATGTGGATGATATGTATTCAAATGTTCCGAGACATGAGGCGATTGACATCCTCAAAGACATACTGTTCAAATCAAACAGCTTAAACGAAAAAGAAATCAATTATATTATAATAATCACCTCTTCTCAGAACTAATTCACATACGACAGCAAAAATATACGATGATGCACAAGGTCACCCCATGGCCTGTCCTGTATTCACTATTTTAACCGAACTATAGGCCTACATGAAGAGCATGCCCTATAGTTGGCGGAGCCCCTAACGAGCCTTAGGCGAGTTCACTCTTCTTATCGATAATCTAGACCAAAAATAATGCGAAAAATCTACTTAAAAAATTTCTAAAAATAATGGATACATTGCCAAAGTAATGGACAAAACTGTAATTAACATGAAGAGGAAAATAAAAACTCAGAGTGAAATCAAAGTAGAAACCAACCAAACTAAGGTCAAGTACATCCCAATAAAAATATGTTGACAAAATAACAAGTAAAATACGAAGTGTTTTCAAAAAATGTTGGCTTGCTACACCCCCGCCGACAGAGTTAAAACGAACATAATACCGCAATATGGAAACATAAAGAAAACCACGTTAACATGTAATGATAAGGGGCTAAACAAAATAACTTGTGCCCCCTGCACAAATTAATATATATTGGTTACACCAAAAAAAGCTTTTACCGTTTGAATGTTAGTGATTATGTAAAGAATGAAAAAGCAATCATGGACAACTGTATTGAGGAATTAAGCTTTTTTAACAATTCGTAACAAGTATTTCGAAAGTAATTTCACATTTGCCAAATTGGATCATCTTAAAAATTATGACATAAACGAACAAGTTTACAATATATTTTCAAATAATACACTTGATAACCATAAAAGATAGTTAATTATACTCTATGAATATAAAAAGATAAAAATAAGGTCATAAAACAAAAAGGTGATGTAGAAAAACTAGTAAAACGTCAAAATTTTATAGAAGGTATTGATAGAAACACTGATAAAATCATTCTTTGTCAGATAATTAAATTGCGTTACGGTGAAGAGTCCCTTATAAAGCATGATTGACTTCGGAGCGCAGATTCTGTAAATCAAAGTTTTTGTTCCGCTTGGATTTATCATTTTGTCTTTTCTTTAAAAACTCAATTTAAATAAATTTTGTTGAATTATCAAGTTCGATGTAAAACTCTTTCTTTGAAAATTCCAAAACGATTCATTTAACTACAACCTTTTATTTTTAGAATATAATAAAGTAAAATTGAGTTTGATAAAAATTAGTTTAGCAAAATATTTCAATTTATAAAATCCAAGCCTTTCCAATCTATATTTAATCATTTTTTTTATAGAGTACTTTAGTTACTACACAAATATTTTTATATTTATCTACTTTTACGTGTCATTAGATGTTTATCCGTTCTTAAACTAAGCACAGGGTACATGTAGTTTGTTTATACCAATTATATATTGTAAAGGTGCAAGTAGAATATACAGTAATAGCATCAGTTTTTTTTTACTGTTTCTAGATAGTTTTATGCTCAACAGCTATGAGGTACATTTGTCGAACGCTTGTTATTGTTTAGCTTGTTTTCAACTAATATAAGCCACATGTTGTGTTCATAAACTAATCACAAAAAAACTGCCAAAACTTCAGACATGGGGACCTTTACGACAGTCTCTGAGGGCTGTAAAAAAACTAATGGCTTAAAAACTTTGTATGAAAATTAATTTAATAATAAATAAAGTATCATGTAAATAGACCAGTGATATCCAACTACATCAATAATCAATGTTAAATATACATACGAACATCCTTTTTATAAATATAGAAATAAATAAAGTAAAAAAAATCCAGATTATACAATGTGGTTGAAAAGTCCCAAAACAATGAAATATATTATTTTTTCCATTTTAAGAAAAAGTAATAAGACATGGTATATCAATAATAGCCATAAATGTCTACAATTTTGAGCTATTATAAGTATTTTAGCAATTAAAAGGAGAGGGATCCACGAGGAGTCAGACAACATTCTTAAAAAGCTCACATTAAAGGTCTCACTTAGAAGAGTACAATGCCGCAAACTATACTTCAAATGGATTACCGAGACGGAAATGGTAGGCACACATTTTTCCATTAAAATTATACGTGTAAAATTGCAAATGCAATAACTTTCTTAATACTCAACCTTTTGACATCGGATTTGTTGTTTGTAACTCCAAATGTAAAGACGTTTAAAATTATGTATGATGTGACAAGAAGTTTCAATTTAAACACCCTCTAACGGATGTCCCTCTTTGAAGTCTTACAGAAATCTGCTTTGGTATTTCTCAAATCATAATATTAAACGTCTTTGAATTTGGAGTAATAAGCCACAAACGCGACTTTAAAAGGTTGATTATTAAGAAAGTTATTGAATTTTTTAGTTTTACCCACATGATTTTAATGGAATTTTTTTCCCCAACTCGACCTATGCTGCTATTTAAGAATTTTGCCTAACTCCTAATGGGCCGTTCAACTAGGGATAAAAAAGTGATAATAGCTTAAAAGAATAGATATTTATGGCTATTATTGACATACCAAGTCTCATGACTTTTTCTATAATGGTAAAAAATATATTTCACCGTTCCGGGACTTTTCAACCACACAATATTGAGGTGATTACCCATTTTTATGGTTTGGATTGTACCCGGCTGACTTTGTTAATTTATATATTAAAATTATCCTAACTAATGAATAACCTAGTCTTTAACCGTGACAAAGCTTTACCTCATCTGATTCACCACATTCACCCTTCAGTCACATTCACCTTAACATACGCGCCGTCGGATTTCGTCTTGTCTCAATTCAAGTATCAAGCACTTTCTTTTACTTTAAACTTTACATTTTATTACAATTGTTTGCATAAAATATAAATATGGCATAGACATGGTTTGTCAAATCACTTGCTCATCTTGCACTTTGCATTTGTTGCGTGAACCCAACCCGAGACAGAGAAACTGACTAATTCAGATATGATGGTAAAAATAAGAAATTCCAAATCTAGACACAGAAACTACAATTGAAAAATTGAAACTCAATTCAGGAAACTATTAAACAGGTTACTCGCCATTAATAAACTGTGTATAATTCTGGAGGCTACAACATTCTTAAAGCCTACTTACTTGCGTGGTTAGGGGTTTCATTACAATTTATAACTCCAAATAAATCATTTCATGTACTATCGCTTTCAGGGTAGAAGAAAATGTTATTATTTAGTAAATTACTGCACACATTTTCAAGAGCTGATCTTTAAAAACAGTACAATCTTGACACCACTTGATTCAATATTGGAAGAAACATTTATAAATGAAATACTCAGCAATATATTAGATGATGACATTTCCAGGGTTGTCAGCAGCGACCTCCTGATATTAAAAATGGGTCAAGAGTTCCAAAAATCTAGGCGACATTCATCAGAGCGAGGTTACTGCTCTCTTAAAGCACAAGACTTGGGTAGGCTTTTAACGTTGACTATATACATGAACGTGAATAGACTTCTCATATCCAATGCTTTTTGTTTTATAAAGAAAATTTAGAAGGTTCGTGTAAGCCGGCCCAAAGGCGTTGTTGCAATTATTCAGCTGGATTTACAGTGCTGCAAAAACATAAACTTCAGGAATAAATGTTTCATCCTTGGTTAAGAAGAGTAGCAGTACCGATTTACCTAACATATGTCACTTGTACTTCATGTGCACCGCTGAAGATTGCACCATCATAAATAGGTTTCAAACACGCCTATGCTATAAGAAGTATATTCACTTTAGTGTATATAGTCAAAGCTATTACTTCAGTTCAGAAAACAAATAAATAAATTCATACCCTGTAAAATAGTTTAAATTCGATAATAATTTCAGTGACATTATTAAAGCCGTGGAACATCTCAATGGATATGAAAAGACGCCAGACGCCGGAAAAGTAACAAACCTAGAGATTTTACTGGGAATGGTTTGGGACACCAGGTAGCCACTTTTACAGAGTTCCACTCTACGGATATTCTGTAATGATACCACCTTACTAAAACTCTGGGGATGTATCCATAAGAGAAACTGCGAATTAACAACAGCCACATTCCAAAAAAATGTGTGTCCTGTCCTACATAAAATTACGGAAAGAGTAAGTTCTTCAACAAACGTAAAAGATAACCTTAAATTCATCGAATGACTTAATTAAAACTGTAGCAAAGATGGAGTAACTCTGAACGGGAGAAAGTGTACCAATAACCTGAAAGTGATATCTTAAAATGCCTAAAAGTGCAGAAGTATTAAAATTTAAGAATATTTTCTAGATTTATTAAAGAATAAAATACATGCTAACTTATTACCTTTATTACACAATGTTGCCTTAAGATAAATGAACTGTATCAATTTACAAAAATATTTTAATGCGATTTATGTTTCTAATTTTAAGTTTTGTTAGAATTTCTTATGAAGCCAAGTCATACACATAGCAATGGGTCTAACGGTCTTTCCTTCAATGGCTGGACACTGAAGACCTTAGCAGAATTCGAGCGTTAAATCAAAGCCCGCATATGTTACAGATCTGTAATGTCCGTTTCTGTAAGCCGCATCAGACCAAGTTAGGAACTGTATGTATTGCTGGGTTTAGTTATAGTCCATGATGCGGTTTCGTAATTTACTGCTCTACGTGTGGTCAGATTGTAACTCTACCTACAGATCTATTACAAAGTTTCGACATATATCAAAACTAGTTCGGTTACCAATAATTTCTCTTAAAAAAAAAAAAAAAAAAAAAAAAAAAAAAAAAAAAAAACAATAATACATTAGCAAAGCGAAATCAATCACTCATCAAGCCGTACCAATCTTTAACATGAACTTCAACTTATTTTACAATGCAGAACTGATCAGATGCAATAATTGCTTTTTGCACCACAGCACTAATGAATATGTAGATTGGTAAACATTACCAGACTGCTCTGTCGCGCTATTATTGCTGTAAATGTTCGGTTATAAAAACGGGGTTTATGATTTTATTACAATATTTCAATCTGTTACACAATGTAATTTTCTCATGCATATTGTTAAGTATAATTGGTATTAGGAATTAAATAACCCATTCTAGTAACCCACTGCTTTAAAATTAAGTGCACTTAATCGACTCGCTTAATCTTATTAAACACTAAGGTACTACCAATATTATGTTAATAAAAAATTTTTGCAGAGCAAAATTTTAAATTTTTTGGGTAAGCCGTACTGTATTATTTACTTAATTTGATATATGAATATGAAGTTTTATAGATTGAGGCACAGTTAATGTTTTACTATTATCTGGTGTTGTATTGAATCTTCGGTACACTTTTGCAAGTGGTTTTAAGTATTCGTAGAAATTTTTTATTTATGTACAAGGTAATATAAAAAAATTCTAGTTACTAAATACGTATCAAATACCTGCAACATTTATTTGTGTTACTGGATAGTACATTGGAGATAGTGTGCATTGTATCAGCCAGGGATTTTCCTGTTTTACCTCAAGATTTGTGCAGATGAAAGTTTGTGGTAATACAGTTGTTCTTGCCCTCCCCTATAGTTAAACTTTTACCAACCATTCAACACATCTTTCAAAACTTTTCACACTCGCTGGAGATTTTATGTACATTAGTATACAAAAGGATTTTCTTAAATAGTTATTCTCAAAGTTACTACCATGTACAATCAGTGATAACTAATAACTATTGTTGTGGTCAAATCCATTATAACTATGTAATCGACTTAAATGAACACACTATCTATAATCTTGATGGGCTCGTGAACTCTTCATGTGAAATTTGTCGTCACTTCCGGTGACACATTACAAAATACAAGCAGTTATTGCAACAAAACATTGCAGGGATAAGGATGATTCAAAATTTAATATTTTTCCACAGGTAGTATAAATTAATATGGCCTTGTCCAACTATGCAGGATCCATTAAAACCTTGTTTTGATTTACACTACTGTTTGCGTGTGTGGATGCCAGTTGCTATTCAAACCAGCATATTTCTGTAACTGTTCACCCTGCATTACCTGTTTGGAATTGCACACGCACCTCTTATAGTGGCTAATCACAGAATAATTAGTTACTATTAAACCTTAAAAAAGTTAATTAAAAAAATTCAATTGAATTATATAAAAATTACATTGGAAGGACTATTTTTTTCTACCTTATCCTTTTCGAATTCACCTACAAACTTGAAGTTGAAAGGCTCAGTAGTTTTCAATGCATAAAATGTTATTGCAAAACTTTTATTAATATTTATCAGGTTGTTTTACGACAACCCTGACAAACTCAGAATTGTTTCTCGGGTCAAAACAACAACAAAATGTCATATAAACATAGGTTCTAAACTCATTTGTTTCATAGTTATGGTAAAAATGCGATTTTTTATCTATTAGCGATTTTGACCTCTAAAATGCAAAATTGATAAAATATTTTTCTAAAACTTACATAAATAGATCCGAGGGGAGGGTTCGGGGATGGATGAAAACAGGAATTCATTCTGTCTTACGCTTTTGAGGCGAGGAGAGCTCTTGTTAAGTTTTCCCGGTGTGGTTAGTGTGTGCTACGGGTTACAGCAGCTCTTTGCGTAAGTATCCAACACGGTGATTTAGGGAAGAAGTGGAGTTCTAAGTCATTGAATTTTTATTTTTATATTTATACTTTAGCTATCCTAGTTAATTGAGGCTTAGTATTTTAGTTTTCCGTATAATTAATTAATTCTATTTGTTTTGTAGCACCTTTTAGTTAAACCCCAGCGGCATTGGTGTGCGGGGTGCTGGAAATATCCGATGTGAGGAAATTGTAATTATTACAGCTGATAGATTATAATTTAACACAGGTTGTAATGCCACCGCCTTGACCATGAGTGGAAGCGATGGGGCCCGGCCGTCATACTTTAGTCGGGACATGCAACTGCAAGGCGAGCGGGAGACACAGGACAACAGGCTACAGGTTGGGACGAACCTGGGACATCAACCTGGGTGGCCTCGGGGTCTATAACCCAGCTGCCCTACAGTAGGAAAGACAACCTTCTCATACCCCAGAGGGTGACTGCTGAATTTAGGCCTTAGTCTGGCCTGAAAAGAGTGTCAACACCCCGTGTCTCTTAGCCAGTGTTACCCAGCGGAAGACCGGACTTGGAAATTCCTGTATGGTCAAGCCACAGGCACAGCTAATCCCAACCACAACAAAGGGGTGGTACAGTGAGGAAATACCTAAACCCAAGACTTGATGAGTTCTTGGGTGCGTCATCAACCTTCTACGACCGCAAGCCTGAGTTCGGCCAAGCTAGTGGGGTCAGGAACGGCTTCGCTTCGATCTGCACTGCAGTATAGAAGATTAACCTGCGTTTCGATAGGAGAAAGGATCCCGTCTCTTTCATATAGCGACTAGAGGAGCTGGTTGAAACCTACTCCTTGACATCAGAGGATGTCTTGAGAGCCATTCCGGAACTGTTGCACTCCTCTGGTATCGCAATATGAAAGGTTCCCGGGAAAGCTCACTCCTCCTAAAGGAATTCAGTTGAGCGTCCTAATAGGGTTGTCAAAACCATGATAGCACAATATGTGTGGGACCGGTATCTGGAGGGAATCTAGTTTGCCATGAACACTACCAAGCATGACTCTACGGGATATTTGCCGGCCATGCTTTGTATGGGGAGGGAGTTAAAACCCCCTAAGGCGATTTGTGGACCGGCCTTTGAAACCTCTGATGGCCCAGAAGCTCCCAGTGTGACCGAGTTACTTGAACCGGATCAGTCGCTTCAAGGAGTTATGAGCAAACCCAGAAGAACCTCAAGGACGCCTTTGAACGTCAGTCCTAACATTACAACTTGAGACGGCGAGAGGTGTATTATGAGTTCGGTTGCACACACTATCCGTGGCCGATGCCATTGTAGGGAAACTTGCACCCAAGTTCAAGGGCCCTTGCAGGATCACGGGCAAGAGGGGTGCCGCACCTTACATGCTTGCGACTCACCCCTGCACGCTGCACGCTTCGCCTGTTTGCCGCACCTTGCAGGCTTGCTGCCTGACCAAGCTTTTGCTGCCTGCTTGCCTGACTGTGTAGCGTTGAAATTGCATGGGATAGTAAACGTTACTTGCTTTGGTGCTTGTGTTTGATTCTTTTTAGAAGTTTTATTTTGTTTTAGAAGTTATTAATTTTAACAGTTTGTTTTATTTTAATAGGATTTTGTTTGTGGTTATTTACTTCTGTTTTTTTTTTTTTAGACGTTAGCATATCCCGGACTTGGCATGTCGGCGGCGGGACCAGCCGTAATTTGGAATCAGGAGGACTTGGACACCCTAACTGGGGAGAACCTGATTAACGGGCGGGTGATCCACAGTTATTTCCACCTGCTGGAGAGGAGGAGCCGCTATTACCCGACGATCCCACGGGTGTCTTTAGCATGGATCTGGAGTTCCTCCCAGCCTGGCAACGTGGGAAATATCCGGCCACCCGAAGGCGCTCGTTGGGGTGGAATCTGTTTGAGAAGAAGATCATCTTCTTCCCGCTCCAAATCCCTCAAGTGAAACCCCACGCGCACTGGACCCTAGTTGTAGTCCCCTGAGTCAAAGGAGATTCAGGCCTACGACTCGATGGGTTTCCCCAGGGCTAGCGAGATGGCAGCGGTGAGAGAATTCCTGCAGTAACTGGCCCTTGAGAAAAGGAATTCTAACTACCAGCGCGGGTGTAGAACCTTTGAAACCCTTCTTTGTTGCCCTCGACAGTGTGATGCCGTGTCCTGCGGGATATACACTTGCATTTTCGGAGAGAAACTTTCCGTAACGTCCGACTGGTAGGCCTAAACATCGACCCCCGGCGACCTAGGGCCGTACTTTCGGGGGTGTTAACGCCCGGCCGTTTTAACAAGGAGGCGTTCACCGAGGTGGAATTGAGCCAGGATCACGGAGAGTTGGGGGAAGAACAAGAGGTGGTCAACCTCTTCTCTCCTGCCCAGAGCCCCCTGCTAGAAGCGCTCGATTCGACCATCGCCAAACTCCAGGGTGAACCCGTGCTGGAGCTGCAGCAGGTGATCGAGGAAATTGCCAAATTCATGGAGACGGAGGAGATTCAAGAGCCAGTGGTTGATGGCACAACGGATGTTAAGGGGGGTAGAGTCAACCTACCCAACCCCCTGAGGAGAACCCTAGAGGTAGAGAGCAGGAGGACAGCCCTTTCCTGGCCATTGACGACTCGGACGGGGAGGTGCCGAGTGCCAGTGTGACCATGGTACTTCCGACACTCAGCAACCTGAGCGACCTGCTGGAGGGGAGAATTTGGACTCCCGGAGACAGTCATCTGTACATTCTCGTAGACCATCCATGACGCGGGGAGGTGACCATCGTTGGCTCCCTCTTAATTAATACAATATTTGTTACAAATACACATTTAGCAGAGTAAATGATAATATAAAGACAAATTTATTTACAATAAATTTTCACCTTCTTCACATTTGAAATTGCTTAAAACAAAGGAGTACACTATACAAATTTGGTTATTTTACGTTAAATGGATTCCGAATTAAATATTTTACTTGTTAAGTCTTGTAATTAAATATCAATTTTCAGTATTATATAAATGGTTTCTCAAGATTGATACGCTGAATTTTGTTGTTGTAGTTGCCAATTCTTGAAGTTTATCTTTGTTTAGTTTGAATTTTGACCAAAAGTCCATACAGAATTTGGGTATGGTACCTCTAGCCCCAATTAGTAATCCATATATATCTAAATTTTCTATTTCATATTTTTCTTTGTAGTAACGTATTGTGTCTCTGTATATCTGAGTTTTTTTCATTGTGCACCTCTTCTGGTTGTTCTTTGTTTCTTTCAAAACGGACAGTAGGATCTATCATATGTCCCTGTTTCAATTTTCTATTGATGACTATAATGTCAGCTCTTCTTATGGACCCCATATCCGCAATTGATGTGACCTCTTCATAGACCTCATACCCTTTTTCTCTAAAGCAGTCTGCTATGATCTTCCTTATTTTGTTGTGGCGCTCATTTCGTAAAAGAGAACTGAAGGGACAATTTCCAAGAATGTGGGATAAGGATTCAAATACATAGGTCTCAGTAGTCGCGCAGTGACGACACTGGTTCCCACTCTTGGACCGCCCTGAATGTTTTGATTCAATAATCGGAATGATTTCTTTATACAAACTGCATTTTATATTTCAAATCCCAATTAAAAATTACCTAACAACTTACTAGAACCATCCACAAAACAACCAACAATTATAAACAAAAGATCATCTGATCTGAAATTAATTGCTATTAAGTAAACCAGCAGTGTTGTTCCAATGTTACAGATCATTAGAAATTTCATATATTTAACAATATTTACGTTTGGTTATAAAAAAAAATAATAATAAAACAATCTACAAATTATCGGTATCAACGGACCAAATCTATATTTTAAATATATTAGGAACTTCCAAATACATTGGAGACGGCTGTATTTAATATAATGCAGTTCAAACAACGAGGTTCCACTGATGTCGGGACAGCGGCATTCCAATATAAACTGGACCGTCAAGAATGTTGAATTTACAAAAGAAACTAATAAAACTTCAGAAGGATTACGTTTTATATTAAGGTTTGGAGCGTACACCATTTTGTTGGCGTAAACCAATCCTGGTATTTGTTTATTTAATGTTATATTATTTAACATACATCGTGGTTATATTATCAATTAATTAACTCTATGTATCAATTAATTAAACGCTACGCATATCATTCTTTATCAGATATATTTTATTTGTGAAAACGTTTTTGAGGCCAGCACTTAACAATAAAAATAGAGTACTCATAAGAATATTGTCCAAAACTAGAATAAATGACAAATGACGCTCTTACTAAATAATCTATCTTTAAAAAAAAAATAAATAAATAAATAAATAAATAAATCAAGTTGAAATCAGTTGACTTTTGATGAAGGAGTTTGCACTTTTATTATTTACTAATAATCCAACAAAATAATTTAAGATTAATCTTCTCTAAAATAGCATTGCTCAAGTTCAGTTAAACCTCAGGCAAGCTTCATTATCCCTTTAAGGCTGAACTAAACTAAATATATCTCGCCATCAGGTTATTACTTTTTACATGATTCATTCCAAAATTTACTCTCAGTACTTTCCTAAATATAGCAAACTTGCCTATGTTAACTTTTTTATTTTATTAACAAATACTGAAGGTTCAAAGATACATTTTACTCTTTTTCCCGACCTTTACAAGAGAATAAACGTTTGAAATCATAAGTAGGTTTATGTCAATGCAAAAAGTATTAAAATTTGTTGGTCATGGTTTCGACATGAACTATGAAAGAGTAGGAGTAAATCACTATTCTACTTACCATTACTTCTCTCTTTTGACAAGCAGATTTGACCATAATGCAACTAAAAGAAACTGTACTACTTTTGCCGTAGGTTTTATAAAGGCGTCTCTTGAAACTTTTTAAACCATTCACTACACACATGATCGTCTTCAAATAAACTATGATATTTAGACTTCTCACATTAAAAAGATTTTTACGGTAAAAAAGTAATACCGTTAGGTTTACTTTAGTGACAATGTAGTGTTAAAGCTTCATTATGCCTTTACTGCCCAACTACATTATTTTTCGGCAAACTAAACGTTGGTTATTACTTTTGACATATTTTATCCTAAATTTACTTTCAGCACCTTCCCAAATATAGGAAAGTTACCGATATTAAATTGTTATTTTTATAAACTAATTTTGAATGTTCAAAATATAATAATAATAAAAATGTGTCAATACAAAAATAATTTTTATTTATTGGTCATAGTTTAGGTCTGAACATGAGTAAAAGTTGGAGGATGAGGTTTGAACTTGGAGGATAAGGGCAACTGGGATGGTTTATCACAGTTCGTCCAGGACATCCTCCTGGAAAAGAAAACTGATCTGGACCGCGAAACGGCCCAGATCCCTTGATCGAGCGGCTGGATAAGGAACGAGCCCCACGGGCGTAAGCCAAATTTAGGCCTAGCCTGATGTAATGTGATAAACAATAACAGGTTAGATTTCAATCATTCCACTGACAATGCAGTGTTAAATACAAATAGCTGTGAAGATATTTTTTCTAGTTTATTTAAATTTCGGACAGCACATTTTGCTTTGTTTTGTTCGAACATCGCTTCTATAAATCACCGTAATTGATATGGAAAAGAGGTCAAACTCTATTGTAATTTTTTTTAATAGTCATTTTTCACTCTAGTGATGAAATATACTATACTGTATGAAGAACACAAAAATCTGGGGTTTCATTTGCATCTGTTAATTTAAACAACCTCAGAAAGCAAAATGCTTTCAATAGTTCCTCTCTTGAAGTAATGGTGCTTTTTACATCTATATTTTTTTCAAAAGACACCAAAACAAGGTAAACTAACTATATATACAATCTTTTCACAGCATATAGGATTTGACACGTAGGCTAAGTTAGATAAATGGAATGTGGATTTTACAAAACCTGAATATAATCCTGTACAATCAAAGGCTGACACCCTAAACATCAAGATCTTATTTAAATAAATTCAAGTTTAATAAAGAATAAGTTTATTAAAATACTATGATTTTATTTCAAATCGTTTAACATTACTTAACGGATATCTCGCTATGCAAGGTAAATTATTGAGTATTCAAGCGAATTTAGCGGTGGTATATTAAAACATGCATGAGCTGTTATGACGAAAGTCGTACCTATTCAAGTCCTTAAATATACAGTTCAGGGGCTAAAAATGGAATTTGATTATGAAGTGAACTTGTAAAATTATTCATTCAATTCTCATATGTCATTGGTCACTCCTTAAAGTCTTTGAAGAAAAAAAATTGTTCACAATTATGTCACATGGGTTCACAATTATGTCACTCTTGGACCGCTCGGTAAAAGAGGTCCATTACGATCTGCTATTAAACATATCCGCGCCGGAGAGCGACACGACTGGCGTCGTAATCCGTTAAAAGCGAGTTGAGCCTGTTTGTCCCGCGAGAGCTCGTGTCGCGGGTCCGACAAAGGTGATTGTTGTTGTGCAGCTATTAAACATATCCGCGTCGGAGAGCGACACGACTGGCGTCGTAATCCGTCAAAAGCGAGTTGAGCCGGTTTGTCCCGCGAGAGCTCGTGTCGCGGGTCCGACAAAGGCGATTGTTGTTGTGCAGCTATTAAACATATCCGCGCCGGAGAGCGACACGACTGGCGTCGTAATCCGTTAAAAGCGAGTTGAGCCGGTTTGTCCCACGAGAGCTCGTGTCGCGGGTCCGACAAAGGCGATTGTTGCTGTTGTGGAGCTATTAAACATATCCGCGCCGGAGAGCGACACGACTGGCGTCGTAATCCGTTAAAAGCGAGTTGAGCCGGTTTGTCCCGCGAGAGATTGTGTCGCGGGTCCGACAAAGGCGCTGTTGTGCAGCTATTAAACATATCCGCGCCGGAGAGCGACACGACTGGCGTCGTAATCCGTTAAAAGCGAGTTGAGCCGGTTTGTCCCGCGAGAGCTCGTGTCGCGGGTCCGACAAAGGTGATTGTCGTTGTTGTGCAGCTATTAAACATATCCGCGCCGGAGAGCGACACGACTGGCGTCGTAATCCGTTAAAAGCGAGTTGAGCCGGTTTGTCCCGCGAGAGCTCGTGTCGCGGGTCCGACAAAGGCGATTGTTGTTGTGCAGCTATTAAACATATCCGCGCCGGAGAGCGACACGACTGGCGTCGTAATCCGTTAAAAGCGAGTTGAGCCGGTTTGTCCCGCGAGAGCTCGTGTCGCGGGTCCGACAAAGGCGATTGTTGTTGTGCAGCTATTAAACATATCCGCGCCGGAGAGCGACACGACTGGCGTCGTAATCCGTTAAAAGCGAGTTGAGCCGGTTTGTCCCGCGAGAGCTCGTGTCGCGGGTCCGACAAAGGCGATTGTTGTTGTGCAGCTATTAAACATATCCGCGCCACAGAGCGACACGACTGGCGTCGTAATCCGTTAAAAGCGAGTTGAGCCGGTTTGTCCCACGAGAGCTCGTGTCGCGGGTCCGACAAAGGTGATTGTTGTTGTTGTGCAGCTATTAAACATATCCGCGCCGGAGTGCGACACGACTGGCGTCGTAATCCGTTAAAAGCGAGTTGAGCCGGTTTGTCACGCGAGAGCTCGTGTCGCGGGTCCGACAAAGGTGATTGTCGTTGTTGTGCAGCTATTAAACATATCCGCGCCGGAGAGCGACACGTCTGGCGTCGTAATCCGTTAAAAGCGAGTTGAGCCGGTTTGTCCCGCGAGAGCTCGTGTCGCGGGTCCGACAAAGGCGATTGTTGTTGTGCAGCTATTAAACATATCCGCGCCGGAGAGCGACACTACTGGCGTCGTAATCCGTTAAAAGCGAGTTGAGCCGGTTTGTCCCGCGAGAGCTCGTGTCGCGGCCCGACAAAGGTGATTGTTGTTGTTGTGCAGCTATTAAACATATCCGCGCCGGAGAGCGACACGACTGGCGTCGTAATCCGTTAAAAGCGAGTTGAGCCGGTTTGTCCCGCGAGAGCTCGTGTCGCGGGTCCGACAAAGGTGATTGTTGTTGTTGTGCAGCTATTAAACATATCCGCGCCGGAGTGCGACACGACTGGCGTCGTAATCCGTTAAAAGCGAGTTGAGCCGGTTTGTCCCGCGAGAGCTCGTGTCGCGGCCCGACAAAGGTGATTGTTGTTGTTGTGCAGCTATTAAACATATCCGCGCCGGAGAGCGACACTACTGGCGTCGTAATCCGTTAAAAGCGAGTTGAGCCGGTTTGTCCCGCGAGAGCTCGTGTCGCGGCCCGACAAAGTTGATTGTTGTTGTTGTGCAGCTATTAAACATATCCGCGCCGGAGAGCGACACGACTGGCGTCGTAATCCGTTAAAAGCGAGTTGAGCCGGTTTGTCCCGCGAGAGCTCGTGTCGCGGGTCCGACAAAGGTGATTGTTGTTGTTGTGCAGCTATTAAACATATCCGCGCCGGAGAGCGACACTACTGGCGTCGTAATCCGTTAAAAGCGAGTTGAGCCGGTTTGTCCCGCGAGAGCTCGTGTCGCGGCCCGACATAGGTGATTGTTGTTGTTGTGCAGCTATTAAACATATCCGCGCCGGAGAGCGACACGTCTGGCGTCGTAATCCGTTAAAAGCGAGTTGAGCCGGTTTGTCCCGCGAGAGCTCGTGTCGCGGGTCCGACAAAGGTGATTGTTGTTGTGCAGCTATTAAACATATCCGCGTCGGAGAGCGACACGACTGGCGTCGTAATCCGTTAAAAGCGAGTTGAGCCGGTTTGTCCCGCGAGAGCTCGTGTCGCGGGTCCGACAAAGGCGATTGTTGTTGTGCAGCTATTAAACATATCCGCGCCGGAGAGCGACACGACTGGCGTCGTAATCCGTTAAAAGCGAGTTGAGCCGGTTTGTCCCGCGAGAGCTCGTGTCGCGGCCCGACAAAGGTGATTGTTGTTGTTGTGCAGCTATTAAACATATCCGCGCCGGAGAGCGACACGACTGGCGTCGTAATCCGTTAAAAGCGAGTTGAGCCGGTTTGTCCCGCGAGAGCTCGTGTCGCGGGACAAACCGCGTATTAATGGTTTTAATACCTGAATTATGATAATCCGATTGTTGAAGAGCAGCTAGTTTCAACTCGCACAAATGGTCATCTTCAGTCTTTTATAGAAAGATGCATTTCATTTCATTTCATTTATTTCCAACGGCAAAGCCAATTTACATGCGAGAGACATACGTTTTGAACTTATATTACTACACAGATGAAAAAGATTACTTGTGACAAGAGTGATAATGCTAATAATAATAATTTTCTGAACAAATAATTATAACGGAGAGTATTGATTTAAATATATAACGAGAGATAAATAACATAAAACATAATAACAATAACATAATTCAATAAATATTCTACACAGATGTTACCGATCACCGGGTGTGGTCCTTTAAGGGCACCACAAAAAAATAAAAATCACAAAACACCAAAATACATGACCCTTTAAAGGCGCCATCAAGGTAAGCTGATGACGACTATCTATGATGTAAGCTGATAGCTCGGAGGTCTCACTTGAAGGAACAGTATGACATGCTTGTGAAATATTATTCACTTTAATAATTATCATGGAGAAAAGACACCTCGATACTTTTAATAATAACAAGAAGGGAACAAAACAATAAACATTTTATTTTTTACTAAACCCTGGATATACAATGTTGTCTAACAATTATTAAAACATCAAAACTTTACTTTCATTATTAATCTTGTTTTTCTCTTTCATTAATATCTCCTAACAAAAGCACATGGCTTTGTTTACATTTTTAATTAACATCTGACAGCTGATTTAATACATTATTTACCAAGGCACATAGTTAAATATTTCATACAAACAGTCCAAATGAAAATTCCCCACATACTCCCACCTTTGCAATTTTTTACTTTTTTAAAAAATTGCAAACTCCAAAAAAAAAATTTAAACAAAACTATTAACAGATTGAGTCTTTTTTGGAACTTTGAACTTTCTCACAGATCGAGTCTTTGTGGGATTTTAAACTTACTTCCACTTCTCGAATGTGTCACATCCACTTTGGAATGATTTTCCTTTCCTGTAGGGCGTATTTCAGTTTTAATCTTTTCTTCATTTTTTCTTCTTATGGTATCGATCCCTCCGCTGTTGATTTCCAGAGGGTAAAGTCTTTGAACTGACCGATTAGACTCTCCACTTGCTGTTTTAAAACGAACTACTCTTGTGTTTCCATCCCGTCCTGTGAAAACTCTATTGTATCCTTTGAGTAAGTTTTCATTTTTCAACCTCTTAGTGGTTGTTTGAACTCGTTTTCTGGCCATATCTTCATTGCTTAATAGCTCTGGATGTCCGCTGATCCATGGTAACTGAACAACATATCGACCATCTTCCGTTTTTGCCACAGTTTTCTGGAAATGCTCCATCGCTTCTTCTTCTTGAATTAATTTATTCTTCTGCTCCGATGGGTCTGTTATTCCTATAGCGTCTAGTTTCCAAAGCTGTGAGATGTCTAATGAGTTTAGATTCGTGTAGCAAGAGGTTTTCTTTTGTCTTGGCTCACCCCTTTGCTGACCCATGACGGTCCAACCTAATTTTGTGTTTACAGCCACAAGACCTTCACTTACTGGTACTACCTCAGTAGTTAATAACTGACCGATAACATCTGCTCCTAGAAGGATCTCAACCTCTAGGTCATGGTCCATATCTGTTAAAATTATACCCTTTGCTTGGAGAGCACAATAGATTTTCCTGTCATCAAAGCGTGGGATATAATTACAAATTTTGTCTTGATCCATTACCTGTACTTTACATGTAAACCTATCATGAATGTTTCCCAGAGTAACTTCATAAATATTGTGAGTTACATTGTTAACCTGAACCCCTCCGAAAAGACTATGACTATAAGTTTCTTCACCTAACTTTGTTAAATTTAGTTCATCTATGCACTTCTTAGTGATGTAGGATAGCTGGGATCCAGAGTCAAGTAAGATACGAACAAACTTAGTTTTACCTTCAATCGTGTGGACCTTTACGACCAATGTCTGCAGATAACATTGTCCACTACCGTGGGTAAATAAAACACGTGTGCCTTCAGATTTATTTAATGCTACTATATTATTTTTATTTGGTTTTGCATCAGTTGCTTGTTTGACTTCAGCATCATCACACTTAAGATTTCGACACATGATAAGTTAGTGTGATGTCTTTTCCTACATAGGAGACATTTTACAAAATTTTGACAAACTTTTGCCCTATGACCTAGCTTCAAACATACAAAACAACCTCCAGACTTTTTTAGCTGTTCTCTTTTCTTATCTACTGACCAATCAAAGACAGATCCGCACTCAGCAGTCACGTGTGAGGACTTACCACAAAACAAGCAAGTTGTATTTGAACTTTTGCTGTTGGCCACCATTGCAGCAGCTGTGGGCTGACTTGCCTGTGGACTCATTGATCTGCAAGAACGGTTAGTACTATGAGTCTGCTTAAATTCCCCCTTGGTCTGAGAAAATCCACCTCGAGCAAGCTTAATCCGTTCTTCACTTTCTACTTCCGCTTTAAGAAATTCTAGGAGAAAGTTGAGATAGTTTACAGACTTAGTACTAATTACATTACCGTCACCAGTCAAAGTTGGTCGCTGCGAAGTGCGATGTCTCTCCCAGGCTTGTAGTACTGGTACTGGAAGGGCTGACTCCACTAGAGGAAACAACATTGCTGCATACTTTTCTGAGGTAACTCCAAGAGATTCTAGGGCATGCAGTTTTGTTAATATCTTGTCATACAACCGACTTAAATTTAGCTGGTCTTTCTTATTTTGTTGGTCTAATACCAAACTGAGAAGATCTCTTACGTATACTTCAATAAGCAATTCATCCCTCGCAAACCTATTCTTAAGGACATCAATGGCTTTTTGATAATTGTCCTTCGATGGAGGGTAACTATCAACTAATTCCCTAGCTGGACTGTTTGGTACTGTGGATTGCAATAAGTACTGAAATTTATCTTCTGGTTCTAGCTTAGGGTCTTCATGAATTTTACGGAATTGCCCCCAAAAAGACAACCAGTTTCTTAAATTTCCATCAAAGGCATTTATCTCTAATTTAGGAAGACGGAAGTTTTTCTTGTCGGATGTCTGGTTAGGGCTAACAGTCTGTTTTTGATCTGATTCGTTAAAGATAGGTTTGTTAATCAGATCCTCAAATTTTACTTTTAGGCCTAACCATTTATCTCTATATGATTCACAAGAATCAAACTCATCCGCCAGAGCATTTTCTAATTCGTCATCTCTTAAATTACCATTGATAATTGTTTCACTCACGTGAGTGTCCAGCTCAAATAGTCTATTAGCCTTGTCTTCAATACTTTTCAAAGCTACTTTCAATTCATGTTTTGACGTAGTATCTTGGTCCAGGGCTTCTAATTCGTTACAAGTTTTTGTAAATAATCTTCTTACTTGCTTCCTCTTCAACTTCAAGCTATCTAACTCCATGTCTTATTGATATTTCAGTCCTAGTCCACGGTCGCCACTATTTTAACTATGTGAAATATTATTCACTTTAATAATTATCATGGAGAAAAGACACCTCGATACTTTTAATAATAACAAGAAGGGAACAAAACAATAAACATTTTATTTTTTACTAAACCCTGGATATACAATGTTGTCTAACAATTATTAAAACATCAAAACTTTACTTTCATTATTAATCTTGTTTTTCTCTTTCATTAATATCTCCTAACAAAAGCACATGGCTTTGTTTACATTTTTAATTAACATCTGACAGCTGATTTAATACATTATTTACCAAGGCACATAGTTAAATATTTCATACAAACAGTCCAAATGAAAATTCCCCACAATGCTGAAGAAGTCGAAACATGGAGGCAGCGCTTTCCCGTGTTGCTGAATTCTCAACATAGTTGAATTAGCATGGTAAGCAGGGGATGTTGAGGGTTTGGTAAATAGAGAAGTGGATCTCGTACCAGTAGGAGTCCTGAAGTTGATCCTTTGAAGAAGTTCCGGGCAGATCTGAATTCACCAAACGGTAGAGAAACAGCACATTTTGGTTGAACCACCTGGCCTCTAAGGATGGAAGCATCAGTGCTACTGCCACTTCTTGGACCGGTGTCTCAAGGAACCGATAACCAATAAGGGTTCCGGCAAATCTCAAGAACCGCCGTTGGATCCTTTCTATTTCTTCACGTAAATAAAGTTGATGAGGAGACCAAATTATAGAACAGTACTCTAGATGAGGGCGAACCAGGGCACAATACAAAAGCTTGACAGAGAATATATCATTGAGGTAGCGTGATAGTCTGTAAATTAAGCCAAGGATCTGGGCTGCTTTGTTGCATATTATCCGGAAGTGGGCATCCCAACTAAGAGATTGAGTAAAAGTGATTCCCAGATCTTTGACTGAAGATTTACGAGGTAAAGTCTTCCCTTCTAATGTGTAGAATCTCTTCATACGAAGAACGTCGACGTTCACATGCAAGAAAACAATGCATCTTTGTATAGAAACCTGAAGATGAAGCTTTGTACGAGGTGAAACTAGTTACTCGACAACAATTGGATTACCATAATTCAGGTATTTAAACCATTTAATACATTTATTGGTAATCCGGAGGCTAACATTCCACCATGAATTGCAAGATCGTTTTAACACTTTTGTTTAAAACTCTACCTTCATTTTGTTAAAAGCTTTCTATTCAGCACTATATCAATTTTTTAGCTCTTATTGCCATTTAGATCCCCGTGCCAGCTCCTGGTTGGAATAGGCTGTGCAATACCCCTCCTTGTAGTAAGAAGCGACTGAAAGGACTTTGAAAGGAGGATGACTAGCGCAAGCTGGAGGGTCCTGGGAGTGTAGCCGTTGTGTTGCAGGTGATCTGGTGTGTTTCGCACTGCCACTCACTCATCCCTTCCAGTATGTCGTCAGAATAGCCCCTTCGGTCCTTGCTCAGGAACTCTAGATTTCGACAATCACAGAAATGTGTGCTTCAATTTAAATTCACAAGAGAGTGGCAGATTATGGACTATAAGAGGTCCAAAATCGGTACCACTGAGTATCGCAAACTGTGACACCATACGTAAAATACGCTGTAAATTTCCAAAGGAATTTGATATTTTGTAACCCTATAAACACCATAGGATTGAGTATGTAGCTTTACTTCCATGGGATATTGTTTAAAATGTTAGTTGTTATGAAATGTAATGGTTAGTTAAGGTAAAAATAATTTTTTTCAATATTCGGCACTTTTTTTAATTTTCTCATAAACCCCATGGGTGTGAGTATGTAGGTTTGCCACCATATGGGGGTTTTAAGCAGTTTACAGTGAAATCCGACCGAGTGAATGTAAATACAAAACTTAGTAGTGGAAAAAGGGGGCTGCTGGCTCACTTCAAGGTCACCTGAGCGATGACGTCATAGAGGTCAATGACCTCACCGATGACGTCATCGATGACGTCATTGATGACGCAATCGATGACGTCATCACCAATGACGTCACATCCATGACGTCACACCCATGACGTCACAAAAATGACGTGCTGATGACGTCATCACCCCTTACGTCACCAAAATGACGTCATCGATGTCACAAAGGTCAAGGTCACGCTGAAACCTAAAATTTTTTGGCACTTTTGCTGTTTCTCGCACTACGCTCCGAGTTTCAGTCCGGTTCCCATGACCCTGACGACTTGGAGCGAAATTAGACGAGAAACAGCAAAAGTGCTGAGGAAACTGCAAGTTTGCAACGTGACTCTGCCTAAACCGTTATGTGACACCGCTCGGGTGACCCTGAAATGAGCCAGCAGCCCCCTTTAGACCAGTACTACAACCGCGATGTGCACCCTACGGCAGCCACCGAGCGACTGACTGTCCAGCCCCGCGCACTCTAGGTATATGGGAAGTGGTGGGGGAACTGTGATGACCTCGGGAAACTTGAAAATGTCAAGCTAAGTAGCACCGTTTTGGTGCTACCTTAAATTTACATGTTAAAGTGTGATGACCTTGAGGTTGACTGTGAACCTGGGACTTAGGATTGTCTCTAACAGCTTGACGTTTTTGCCAGAGTTTAAGTGTGGTGACCTTGAACTGGTTAAAATCAAAACTGCACAGCAGACTGCACAACACGGATGTGCACACTACGACAGCCGCCGAGCGACTGACCTCCGGGCCCTGCGTACTCTAGATATATGGGGAAGTGGTGGGGGAAAGTTCAAGGTCATTCAAACGGAGTTTTAAAAAAGTCAAAGAGTAGAAAGACTACTCTTGTGAGTCTATAGCGATTTCATTGATAGTGAGTGCTTCTGTATGCCAAGTTGATCTGTATTGACACGCTCCTAAATAATGTTTGCAAAAACCTGCAAAATGATTGTTGCACAATTTGCAGCCAGTTAGCTGTTTTAGTTTGAATTCAATGCAACGTTTAGGGCAACAAGTGTACTTATGCCCTCTCATTTGGTACACATGGAATGTCTTCAACTTTGGTTTCGGCTTCTTCCAAGACTTGCACTTACACATGCACTGACCAAAAGCTTCACATGTTCTACAAGCCAGACCATCCACCACATCAATGCCATTCGGCCATGAAAAACATTTCTGTTCGCAACAGTAGTTGAGTTGACTCTCCATGTTGCTGCGGTGAAGGTGCGCGATGAAATGATGCTGTAGTCAGTGAGAGTGCACCTTAAATAAACTCAGTGGAGGGGGAAAGGTCAAGGTCATTCAAACGGAGTTTTAAAAAAGATGACTAGTCGTCCTCCTCGTCCGTCGTACTTGGAGAGCTGTCAGACGAAGAGCCCCGCGCAGGTGCTCTCCAGATGAAATGTATATCTATTTGAAAGCGCAGGCCTGGATCTTGTACCATCAACTCCTTTAATCTATTACATACCAATTCCACTTTGTACACATTGTTAATAATCAACACCCAAGGCTTCGGATAAACATAACGTGTAGTTGAGTCAGCCTCGCAGACAGTTACACCTTCCGGTGATATTGGAGTGTATAAATCTGTAAAATCTCGTTGCTGAGGCTGGCTTGAAGTTGAAGGTTCTGTGCCGACCCTGGTTGCATCAAAATTCAAATCCATTCTACATTCAAGAGGTCCAGGGTTCCCGTTGAATACATTGAGTAATTTTTGATACAAGACTTCCACTTCTGTCGCATCCTGTAAATGAACAGTCCACCGCAAGGGAAATGCTTCGTCCGTAGTGGAGTCAACTTGAGAAAGAGTTCCTTCCGCCATGGCAGCCAAGCAAGGAATGAGGTGAGCTGCAGTCAGTTGTAACATTATTGAAAAGTAGAGGGGGAAATTTCAAGGTCATTTAAATTGGGTTTTAAAAAAGGAAGGAGTGGAGGGGGAAAGTTCAAGGTCATCCAAATGGAGTTTTAAAAAAGGAAAACCTAGAAAGTAACATTGAAATCTTCCAACTGATGGTGGCGAGCGTTTTCTTCTGCAACCTTGCCGACGCATGTAACTATCATGATATTTTCTGAGTGGATCTGCTTTCTTCTTATCGCCCTCTCTTGCATCCTCTTCTCTAACTCGTGTACGAAGTCACAGCATGCGTGAGGACATCTTTCATCTGTTGGTAGGTTAGCCATTGTTGATGTTGTAGGTTTGGCTGTTGAAGAAGGAATGAGGTATCTAATTATGTTGTCTCATGTATATCAACAGTGAAGTGGTGGGGGTAGCGAATCAGTGGAGGGGGAAGTTTCAAGGTCATTCAAATTGTGTTTTAAAAAAACCCTATCTTGTTACTGAGCATATATGTCAGTAACAAGATAGGTGGCTTTGCTCTTTTTACTTCTTTAATATAATAAAGAAATAAACATATTCTACAATTGTAAGGACAAGGAAGACAACCGCTAGTCAGCTGAAGTAATCCAAGTTGTCTGGTTCGGTCTTCATCGACGCCGGTGAGGAAGCTGTCGTTGAAGAGGAATGTCCAGGCTCTTCCTTCGGCTGCCGAAGATTCCGTATATTGCAAGCGTAGACTTGCACGTTTATACGGTAGCCTCTTGCCACCATCAGCTGCAACTCCTTGTACAAGTCGTTCAGCTCCTGTTGCGTTTTGATCGTCACCTCCTCATAGCTGGCACAGCTTACGTTCAGAGACATACTGATGTTGTTCGGTTGGCTGCTGGAGTTGAAATGAAGACGAGGCACAGCACTTGGAGGTATATGAAAAAGTGGTGGGGGTGTTTTGCATTCAAGCAGGTTTGACTTGTAGCGTGGTGGTGGGGGTAACTGTGAAATGCAAAGGTCAAAGGTCAAGGTCACCCGCGAAGTTTAAAAAAAAATGCAACATATCAATATGTGACAAACTTCACATATTGATATGTTGCATTTTTTGTCTTTTTGTATTCTTTTTTTTGTCTTTTATGGTTTATTTATTTATTTATAAAACATTACAATAACATATGTACAACAGTAAAACTTAAATCTAACACTGCTGCTTGTCGGCGATGTGGATGGTCAACTCGGTGGAATTGCTACCCGTGCAACCGTGGGAAACCAGGTAGAGACAGCCGGGTTGGATGGAGCGCAGATCCTCGTTCTGGAGGAGATGGACGAACCGTTTCGGCAGGTAGACTTGGAATTTGGGCTCATCCCCCGGAGTGAATGGTGCCTCGCTAAGACTGCAGCAGATGGCCTCTCCAACTGTAGTCTCCATCTTCTTCATGGCGTGGATAATGTAGTGCTTCTCGTCTTTAAGTTCGGAACACTTCTTGACGGGTAGTATGGTAGATTTGGAGTGAGCATTGAACTGCTCAACCAAAGTTTGCAGGAACTGGTGAGATGCCATGGTCAAGTTATAGATCGTCTTCTTCGTCTTCTTGCTGGGAGATGTTGTCGTCTCGGAATCTCGAGTAATACTCATGCCAGGTCCCGGTCTGCTCCTCACTTATATAACCCCCGTTACCCCCACCACTCCCCATTTCTCCACTTTGAAGGTAAGATGCGAGTTTATAGGCGTTTTTTAAAGCGCAATGTCTATCTTTTTCATGTTCTGGACTTTTAGTACAAATACAAACATTTTCCATCGTATACTTGTAGTTTTTATCCAAATCCACATCATTAACCGGAACATGAGTAAATCCTTCGATCCATCTTTTCTTTTCCAGCCCCTTTGTGTAAATATTGGTAAACTTGTCTGAAAAGTGATGCATAATGTGATACAAGTCCGTGTAACTTGTAAAACCATCATACCAATCGATATGATGGAAGTGTTTTGAAATCCATCTGTTGGTAGTAGCGGCTTTACTGGTTAAAGATGAATAAGAACATGGTGGTTTAAATAAAAACGAATAAGGAACACTTGTATTGATGTCGAAAAACACAAGTTCTTTTATGATAAATCTATCATCATTACCCCGAAACGCTTGGAACTCAATTATACCAGGTTTGGACTTTACTTGTTCTTCTTCCTTGTCCATTGCGAAGATCACTTGTCTGCTCATGACGAAGTCCAAAGGTCAACTGATTTCCACACCACGGTAGGTACGACTTTTATACCCGGCCGTACAGTTGTTGGCGCGTTGGTGTATATTTAACGTGGGCACCGTCCCCGGTAGGCCTAACCCCACAAAGTGTTTGATATTGTTTTAAAAATTAACCATTGCTGTGTAGTTAATTGTCATTTAGGTTTCCATCTTTACATTTTCCTTGTTTTCATTTTCATCACTAACACTTGATTCTTCTCCTCCTTCTTCTTCCTCTTTTTCATGTTTTACTGATTTCTTATGTAGTTGAGCGTACTTTTCCAATTGTCTCCACATTTGTACTTCATGAGGAACCCTATTGAATATAGAAGTATCTACAGGTCCGTACAATATAGGTGCGTCCGGTTGTTTGTCCAAAGTGTCTTCCAGATAATCTTTAATAATTGAACTTGAAAACACCAGTTGTCTCAAGTATCTCGTTATTGGTTCAGTTGCACAAGTTAGAATAAAAAACTCTTCTCGATTAAGTTGAATCTTGTTATCATGTCTTGTTGTGTCTCTAAACCGCAACTGATGATCACCACGATGTTTAACAATATCGATTTCCACATTTGAATCCAAAAGGCCTACTCTTGTCTTTCTTCCAAACATGTTACTACTTAAATAGCATTCTAGCAGATGCAAGTGTTTCATAAACGATTCCCAAGCAGTGTCCGTAAACAAAATCATTTTGGGTCCATGAGTTAAAATTACAGTAGGGGAATAATCTGTAGATTTCATAACACCGATTAAAACACTTTTGTCCAAACTGGAAGAGATTGGGTAAAATATTCGCAAGAATACCTCACTTAATATGTTAGGAGAAATATTATCTTCAATATCCCTTTTCCTCTTGTGTGCATTCTTTCTTCTTTTACCTTTTTCCTCAACATTATTACTGGCGTGGAGTTGTCCGCAAGCGTTGTGTTCATCTCCCTCCGGTTGACCTTGAAGATCTAAAAAGTCGGATATCTCCTTCTCAATATCTACTACATTTTCTTGTGTACCACTAGGAGAAGCCATATTGAATAAGATGCTACCCATACAACAACAGGCAACAAACTGATAAGGAGCGAGCTGAACGCTCTGCTTTTATACTCGCGGAATGCATTGGAATGTAGGAAAACCGGTCTTTTACAATACATTTTTAACAATTCCCGTTAAAGGTGTGTATGTTACGATTTTATCATGTAGAATTAAACAGTATGCAGTTGTATTAGCCGATATAGGCGCGTTGAATTCCATTTCTATTTTTATATCTACACTTGATGATTTTACCGATTCATTTTGTTTAGAACAATCGATTACAACTATAGGGTAACCATCTAAGTATTTTTCTGGTGATAGTAAAGGTGCATTCGTTTAACCATAATATGAACTTTGGAATCTTGCATACATATCGTACAATATGCTGTACTTTTTATTAGCGAATGACACATTTAAATTATCGTATGGAAAAAATTGTGAATTTAAATAAACTTTAATATTTTTCAAGTTGCAATGATCAAATTGGCCTGCATGTTTGGTGATGGTGTCTCTTCTGCCTGTTTGTAAACCAAATATAATATACCTGGCTCGTTCCACATAATTAGATGTTTTAACTGTCCAAGTGTGTCGATCCGTAGTTGGCAAGCTGGGATGTTCATGAAATTCCCAACTTCTAAAAGGAATTACAATATCACGATCAGCCTTTAACTTTCTTAATAGTAGCATTCTATGCTCGTCAGCTAATTTTACATGTGGAACTCTCCATACAATTTTGTCTAATGTTAATTTCCATTCTAAAGTTGCATCTGTTGTACCGTCTGGAGCTTTAATAATATCTTTATCGTTTGAAGATCTCAACAAAACTAATTCTTGTTTAACGTTTAATATTATTTTCCTATAATCTTCAGCAAAACCAAGCAACAAACGTAACGGAATATGAAAATCAAAATTTCCATTTGTATCTGGAGTGATTGTGTCTTTTGCAGGTAAAACCCATCCTGCAGGTTGTATTAAATTGGTTTCATTAGGTGATATAGATGTTAATCCCTTTAAAGTTGTTGCAATACCTACTTTTTTAGTAGAATCAACTGTTACACCTGATATTTCATATCTAATTTCATCAAACAGGAAAGCCATGGGATTATTTATAAATGGAACTGTTGTACCAGTAGTAGTACCGTCCTTTTTAGTAACTTTTCCTTCAATATACAAGTAACTTTCACATGGTAGTGTGTAAATGTCTTGATTTTGTATGGGAATACGAATTTCATCGTTATTGTTTAATTTTGATGAAGTGTAAGGGTTGTGGGTGTGATATTCTTTTTCCCATAGGGTTTCGTCGAATGTTGGACCCTGAGCTATATCCAGTATATCCATTATCGGTTACTTTTAATCCAATTCTCTCTAAGAAACGAATGTTCTCGCGTGTTAACTCCTCCACAGCTGAAGAGCTACTAATGCGGATTCCTGTAGGTTGTTCGCTTTTAAATGTTAAACCCATGATTTTGTATTAAAGTGTTGATTTTAAATGTAATCTAACCGTAATAGGCTCCTCTCGGAAATCTATCAAGTTACCGTCTTGATCCAATACGTTCAACACGATGTCTGAAATGAAAGTGGTGTTCAAAGGTAGATATACCAGGTTTTGCGGCTTTTCAACAATTTTAAATCCAGGTGGTACACTGGGGTAAAAAGTATGTATTATATGAGTATTTGCTCCATCTCTGTAAGCTCCTTGTATAATGTTACAAGTTATGTCTATACTATTGACTTTTAATATTGTTACAGTTTGTTTACCGGAATGTGTTTTATTTGGTTCTAAAATTGCTCCATCTTTGGGAAATCCTAATAAATCACCAATTGAGTTTGGCTTAGTGAAATCTATATAATATTTTGAAGTAAGCTCAGCTTTCATTGTATTATTATTACCTTTTAGCGATATATTGTCTTTTCCCATTTTATTTTGCAAAAATTCATTAATATGATCAATTTCATAAGAACCTGTGGGTAAACTGCACTCTTCTAAGTCTGTTAACTTACCACTGGCATCTTTTCCTTTATAATAATGCAATAAGTTATTTTTACCTTCCGTAACATTGGGAATAGAGTTGTAAGTTGTAAAATCCAACAGTGCTGCCTCCCAAAATCTTCCTTTTTGCAAGCGTAACGCTGGAAAAAGGATACTTCGTAAAGTGGACGATTTTCCTGTTAATGATACCGTATAGGAAGACATCTCAATAGTGACTGATACTTTTAGCTAGGAATTCCAAACATAAATGGCCGCATATTGAAGTATTATCAGGTTGTTCTCTTTTATAGTTGTAATATATGTTTTTAGCAGATTTAAAGTAATGTTCAAGTTCTTTAGGTGGTGGCAAATTTCCAAAACTATCAAAATAATATACATTACTATTTAGTTTCTTATAACACACCCAATGGGTGCCGGGCCCTTCAGTATTATCCAAATTTACGATTCCAATCTCATTTTTCCATATTTTCTTTGGTAAACTGTCTTTCATAAATACTCCGCGGAAAAATGGTATTTTTAAACAGGAAATATATTTAAATAATTCAACATTAGTCAACGCTTTATGTGGTATAACCAATTGATTTCTTTTATTTAATATGCACGATACGGTCTTAGGTATAGACCAGCCCCGTTTTTTACCATTGACCATATTGTCGGTTTTTTATTATTTTTCCTCGGAGAACGTCTTTTTAGTCTAATATTACCACCATGTTTTCTCTTGGTTGATCCTTTTTTATTCTTACCCCTCCTTTTTCCACCTCCTACCGCTGTTTTAGCCTTCATACCTGCTGTTACCGCTAAAGCTGCTGCTTTTTCCGCAATACTAGCGTCACTAGACTTTACTCGTTGCCAAGCTATATTCGCTAGCTTTTTATCAGCGATTGACCTATTTTTTGAATCGGTAAACGTGGAATATGCGATATCGTGTTCTTTACAAGCCTGATCTAACTTATTTATGCCTGGATCACCTCTTTCCAGTCGTTTTTTTAATTTAGTTCCTGGTCCGCAATACTGATAACCTCCCGGTATGTGAAATTCGTATGGTAAAGCGTCTATTGCTCTGTTTACGATAGATCCTACTGGAATACGATTTAAAGCTTTACTTAACAGAGAAACCGCTGTGGACGTGATACCGCCTCCTTTCCGTATAGTGTCTCGATATGGACTGGTGTAATGAAACGCCATGATTGTCTTTTATATTTGAAAAGCGTAACCCATGTGTTACCTCTATGACAGGTTGCACATAAATGATGTAATATATGGTGTTATTTAGTTAAATATCAAAAGTACCCCAATCTGATGATCTAAACTTTTGTGTGTTATGATTAAAAAAATATTTATAAAGAATTTCTTGTTTAATCCATGTATTTCTCATTTTTTCGTCAATAGGTTTATGTTGTCCTGCTACAATATAATTATGCATATCAAATAATAAATTACCTATTACTTTAACAAGAAAATTAACAGTTACAGCGTTATCGGCATAATCAGGGTCTGCAACATTTGTTAATCGTTTGTTATCACAATTCCACCATTTTTTTCCAGTTGGCTCTAATTGTATTATCTGTTCATAAGTAACAGCATCACCAGGCTTTTCACCAATACCTAAATTTGTCAATAACTTTCCTTTACCATCCCAAACATAATTGTTTTCTTCAAGTAAAGTAAACTTTTTATTTCCTTGTACAAATACATCTCCTTGACGTGTTACTACTTGGTTTTGTTTCACAAAACCGGAGGTTTCTTCTTTTAAAGTTTCCTTCATTTGACCCACCGTTGCACCATCTGATGGTGCAAAACCATCTTTTACATTCGCTAAACAATTACCAAGACAGTCAATAACTCCTACATCACGTGTAATACAATGATCTTTGATGTATTTTAAATTTACAGCATCATTTTCATTTTTTGGATAACCTATATCGTTAATAACAAATTTATAAAAAGAAAACCCATCTTTTGTCTTTTCAGGTATTATAGAATGTAAATAGCGTCTATTTATGCTGTCTTTTTCATCTACAGGGTCTGCCACGTTGGATATACGCCGATTTTCAGCATTATACGTTTTTCCATTAAATTTTAACGTATTCTTTAATTCCGATGATAAATAACCTCTGTTTATTGCATCAGCGTTTTGATTTGGCTTACCAACGTTGGAAATTCTATGATTACCCGCGTTACATGTGTTTTTATCTAATTTCAGTGTTGGTACTATCTCTTTTTTTAATACTTTTAAATTTATTGCATCATTTTCATCTGTGGGATCATTAATGTTTTTTAACCGTTTATTACTAATATCATAATCTCCATCAGGTGTTTGTGGTAATCCAACACCTCTTTTTAAAGTATTAAAGTAATATAATCCATCTGATGAATACCGTCCGAACTTGTCAACACTCATGGTGCAACTGAATAACATTCTAGAGTGTAACCCATTTTTATAATATTAGTCCCGATTTCTAACCCATATCAGTTTTTATACAAATTCTTAGTCTTCATCAGTTACATTTGCATCATTCCCGGGACATTTAAAATATTTTAAATCTGCACTAATTAATGATCTGTCTGCTTCATTTCTAAATACATGATTTTTATGAATAAATTCCTCACCAGACAATTTTCTAAATCCGCTAAATGAATTTGGATCTGCAATTAATATATTTTGATAATCATTTACATCCATTAATTTAAATCTTTTGGTATTATAAATAAACTCTTGATTTGCACTATCATATTGTAATGTTTGTCCTACAGTTGCAGCATCCTTTGGATCTGTTCCTTGTGCCAAATTACCTATTTTCTTATTTTTCGCATTGAAAGTACTACCTTTTGGTTTGTCTAATATTAAAGATTGTTTTACTACAACACAATCGTAATCATCGATACCTGGAAATATGTCAATTATTCTTCTATTTGTACCCAACCAACTTCTATGATAATTGTTTGGATTAGTATGTAAAACTTGTGATAAAATCGGAACATCATGAGCATCTGTAGCTAATTGCACATTTGATAATTTCATGTCTTTGCAATCCCAAACATTATTTTTTGTTCAAGTAAAATAAACTTTTCATTTCCTTGTACAAACACATCACCCGACCGTGATACTACTTGATCCTGTTTTACAAATCCAGATGTTTCTTGCTTTAAAGTTTCCTTCATTTGACCCACTGTTGCACCATCTGATGGTGCCGAACCATCTTTAACATTCGCTAAACAATTACCTAGACAATCAATAACTCCTACATCATGTGTAATACAATGATCTTTTATATATTTTAAATTTACAGCATCATTGGTGTT
>CM061531.1:7156330-7229288 GCA_030545055.2 Neoaliturus tenellus
GTACTTCCTCTTGAATTTCCAAGGGGGGGCATTCCACAAGGAGTCAGAAGAAAACCTTAGATGTAAGCGTTGGTATATGTACATCAAATTTAAGGTCACTCAAAATGACCCGACTTCTAAAAGATGACCGAGTAAAATATGGCAGACGATCAAATAATGCTTTAACATCATATTGCCAAAAACAAAACAAAAAATAACTCTAGACACACTCGACCTTTTTAGGTCGAGTTTCCGGTAATGTGCTCAGAATGCAAAGCCCTTTAAAATTGTGTATCGTATAACTTAGGCCAATGCAGTTTTGAAAGCCTTCATTGACCTACGTCATATGATACATCATTTTATAGAGCTTTGCATTCTAAGTAATTTGCCACAAACCTGACCTTAAAAGATCGAGTGTATTGGGAGTTCATGCGTTTCTTGTGTCCGGTAATTTGATTTTAATTCAAAGTTTGATCGCCTGCCATTTTTTACTAGGTCATCCTTTCGAGGTCGAGTTTGCACCGTTGTTCTTCTTTACTCTTAGAGAACTTTTATATGATGTACATATTGACATATGCTTACATTTAAAATTTTATTCTGAATCCTTGTGGACCGTCCCCCTTGGAGGTTCAAGAACAATAAGTTCTTTTGTAAGTAGACTTTGAGTCTCAAAGTCAATTTGCAAAGTTTTTATTTTTGTTAATTAAATAATTTTAAACACATTAAACCGTTTACAGAATTTTATCCACCCTGTATATACTTACTTTTTACATACCACTGTTAGTTATGGGGACCCGCCTCAGATTCAGGCCCTTTACCGCCACCGAAGGTCACATTAAAAATAATGTATATAGGGGTTGTACTAGTACTGCGGAGGAAAAAAAACAACAAAATAAGGCCAGTTTCATTACTTTGATGTTTCAAAATACCGCTTTTTATTCAGGACGGTGACGTAATGTATCTGATTTCCAAAAAAGTAACATGTACTAGCTGTGTTTCTTTTTTATCAGGCTAGTGACGTATTGGGCAAATAAAATACATCGTTTTACCCGCTGGTGATATCGTCCTTGTATTACACTAAAACAGTTTTCCTGGGATTATACTATATCAGTCCGACTAATGTTCGTGGAGGGTATCGACACATTGGAAGCCTCGTGTCGGGTGATTGCAGACCCAAACTGCTCCAATGTAGGTCGGCCCATTAGCGGTACATTCCGGGCCGATTGTTCCGCATCCAAACTACCACCGCTCACCTATCGGCGGTCTTACCTATACTTTTTATAGGATAAAATAAAAATACACCATTATTATTTGCCTTCAAAACATGTTTCTATATATCAGACAGTTTTATAGGGGATGTCTATTATCATTCCTTTGTATGACCGCACGATGTTCCATTAAATAATTACTTCAGTGGTAACAACTTTTGAATATAAATGTACAAAAGTCACCATAAGTGATTGATGGCAAATAATTTTTCTGAAATATTACTTAAAAGCTTGCAATATGTGTTAGGAATGATGCATGGAATATATTAGTGCAAACGTTGCTCGAAATTGAGCATAAATTCTACGTTTAGTTAACGCCATTAAATAAATCAATGAATAATAAATTAATTATAAGCATCTAATCCAATATTGCGATTATCAGTTCCGGTAGTCGTGTATAACGATAGCTATTTACGACTGTACATTAACATATGTTTTAATATGATATTTAAAACATATGTTAAAACATATGTTAAAACATATGTTAAAACATATGTTTTAAGGCTGCCAAAGCCGAAATAAATAAATAAATAAATCATATGTTTAAAGTTCTCAACCCACTCCCAACTTTATTCTAAGTACCAGGGGGACCGAGCTTAAGCTCGGTAAAATTATTACTTTCGTTCTCACGCAAAGCTCGTTCGCTCCGTTCACTCGCCCTCTTCCATTTTAAAGACGAGCTCGTTCGCTTCGCTCACTCGCCAAGCCGACGGGTGCTGCACTTTGGTATAATTGTCTTAAAATACAGGTTAAAGATGTAACACATTGGTTTATATCTACAGCTATCAGCTGATTTTTGTTCAATTAATAAAATCTCCATAAGAATAACATGGAAACTTTGAAGGGCGCTAGCGCGAATACCGGACTTTTCCCAGCTATGGGACCAGTTCCAATCGATTTCTGGTGGCCAAGACCACCATATTAAATAAAAAAATCAAAAATCCTTGGAGCGAAAAAAAACTTTGCCCGTATAAACGGAGCCTGTTTTAGAGTATAAGATGGGGAAATTTCAAGTTTCAAAGATAGATAGCGCCTTTAATTGAAGTCTGATTGTCATCAATTTTGGGGGAAGCAACTACAGACCGAGCTCTATCCAATGACCTCTGATATTCTTAGCAAAGAAAAAAAATCCTCTACCGTATTAAATAAGTACTAGAGATCACCTCATGTTAGAAATTGAACCAAAATGTCAGTTGATCTGGACCCATTAACCTTGAAACTTAAAAAGCTTGTAGGGCTGATTCTGATTGATGTGTGATTCTGCACATCTATAGGATGTGCAACCTACATATGCGCAACCTTTCTAATGGTATGCGCTGTTTTCTCTTAGGATGCACACAAGATGAGAAAAAAAGGAAGAAAACAAACATCCTTGCCTATTAATATTGTATAGAAGATATATGTAATAATACTAACAATTATTCCAGAATATACAGATAAACTTATGCTATAATAGAAAATATAATGAAGGGACGAAAACTATAAATAAGTGTTAGCATTAGAATAACGTTTAATAAAACAAACAAAGCATGCCAACAAGTTACAAGACCGGAACCATTGACTGCACACACGTACTAGACTGCCAACCTCATGGGGAAATGTGGCAATAAAAATTGATGTAGTACCCCTGATTCCAACATAGATAACATAACCATACTGTTTTGCACAAATTCAAATTTATAGTCCTTGGAGGAATTGTTTCTTCCTCCACATGGCCCTCTGTTACTTCTGTCAATACTATCATTTCGTTATACGAATACGAGTGCATAGTAAAATTAAATACTTAAAATGCAGGTTTCTGTAAAAGGTCATACAAATTAAAGAAATAACTAGTCTACAAAAATAATCTTAGACCTCCCGATAACAAATATGTTAGTTATGTTCAGAACGTTTATTATTTATTTGTCAAGAAGGCTGCAATTTTTGTATTATATTACTTCTTTGATAGTATATTTGATGGTTATCCTTAACTATTCACATGTTTTTGTGACTAAATAAAAGTGATTGAAAACAGCATCAATTATGATATCTTACTGCAATTTTTAAGACATGTTGGTTCATGTAGTCAAAGTCTTGCGATAAAATGAGTTACATTTGCACGAAAAGATGAACTGCTACTGAAAGTGTCCCTGATGCAGATTGTGTCACGAACAAACTTGATAGCTGTTGAGCGACTTCACCGACAAAAGCATGATTTATGATGTCGTTGAGTCTCGGATCAAAAACTTAACATTCTCTAGACAGCAACAAGCCAGCAATCTCACCTTGCGCTCATGTGTCATGTGTCAACCCAATTATGCTTGGGTACCTAACAAAGTACGGCGTCAGAATATTTATTTAATAGTTCTGAGTCTGGTTTAAACTTTAAACAAAAAAACCACAGCAGGAAGATAACGTATCCGATTTTCATCACAAGTATTCAATGTGACTTGTATTCATTCCACCAATTGCATTTCTAACATTTTGGTCTATAGTTCTAGAGAGGTAAAATAAAAAAGTTTGAAATCTGCATCCCAACGCAAATTACGAAGAAAAAAAATTTATATAACATATGTTACGCATGTTATATGTTACGCATTTAATATTTTTTATCACTACATAGTATACAATTATTACAAGATTACGTAATCAAGATTCACACGATGGACTCCTAATTTAAACCCTTGTAACGTTCACGATCTTGCTCGCGTTGCTTGTAAGTATCTTGAGCCCTCGTGGAACGTGCCTCATCTAAGTTATCGTTGTTTTTATCTTGATCACATCTCTAAAGACGTCTTAAAGACGTCTTAGTCGACATATTGCCTAAAAGTTTAATAAAAGATACATCCAGTTATGGGCTTCCAGAATGTGAGGGAGTTTTATTATTTTTATCCAAATGTTTTATGCATTTCATGTTCAGTGTAAGTGTTTGATAGATTTCTAATGGTTATGAAATCCATATTTGTTTTCTACGACCTAGCCGTATGAATTTTACTACAGTCTTGTTTATAAAATTGTTTAATGAAATTGGATAAAATTGGATAAATAAAAAAAAAATTCTTACAAAAATTAAGCTTTTTAGATGATTTGTTGTACACTGTTGGTTGGTTGCTCAGCCAATATAGCAAACAACAAAAATATCCATGATTAGACAATTTAAAAAATATCTTAACTCTTAGTAACTGGCTGGGTAGCTGAGTGGTTATTATGCTCGCCTTTGAACTCAAAAGTTGCCGGTACCATTTTGAGGAGAGTTAGTAGCTGTTTAAAGGATCGATTCCGGACCCAGTTGCCATTTTCCCTTGAGCTATTAATTAATATTAATATAAATGATGCTTTTTAACAACTGGTCGATGTTAGATAGATAGTAACAAGACTGGTGTTTGGAAATATCATTGGCGTAGATAGACACAAAACAAAACATACATAATATATTATACATCAAAGTCTTACCAAGTATGAAAAGCAGGTTTTATTATCTAAGGAAAGAATTTACGAAGATCTAACCCAAATACTGAAGAAGTAACATGAATATGATTTTAAGAAGCTTAGTTCAGTTTGGAGATGAGTATAAAATGTTAGGCCCTTATTATGTTCATTTTCATTCCCTTAGTTTTCATCGAGTAAAAAATCAGTTTCTAAAACTACTGAAACCTATAATTTTAAATAATGGTATAAAAGTTACATATAGGCTACGTAATATGTAGTAGTCAATAGTTGTATTAAACTCCGGCTACATTGCTTCTTAGTTTGTTTTATTGTGTACTTTCCGACTAGTCTATGAAATAATATTCACAAATTATACTACTGTATTCAATATTATTAGAAATCCGAATATACTTCTGTGAAAGGTGTAGGAAGAATGAATCAGAACTTATAAATTGATGTTTTGTTTTAATTTTGAGATTCACTTTTGTAGGTCATATAATAAATAGAAAAAATTATTTCACGTACATGTATAATTTTTTCTTTAAATTTCTTTGAGTTCAAATTATAAAGTGAGATAAAATAGAGAAGTGGAACATTGCTAACATCACGACTGAGATATGAGATTCTTTTGCCAGTTTCAATATTGACACACAGTAAGTCTGTTGAAAAAATATTTGCGTCACTTTTCTTTTACGGTATATTTATGATTCATCGAAGGCTTGAACTTTAATACAGTAAGAGCCTAAGTTGTGTTATAATATTTAAATAAATTGGATGAAAACTATAAGGTGTGAGTTTTAGAATAACGTCTTGTATATTGTAGTTATTTAAAAACATAAAAAATGTGAAAATAATTTAATAGTGTGAAGTAATGATGTTTCCTTTCAAGATAAGAGAGCTGTTACAGGTATTTCTAGTAACATCGTGATTTATTGACGTTTAGGTAAATGGTTTGGATAAAATGTACATTCAGGTGATAAAAGCAAGGTACTTTTGCAGAATACTTATTTCTAATGATTATGTCGTTCGATAGCAACTAAATTGAACTGATAAATATTTTCATATTTTCCTCTAGATAATGAATTATACTACCATAAATTAAGTTTTTAAAATATGTTGGATTGTGTCATTTCTAACGATTATTGGTTCATCTTCTATAGATTTTTCGCTCCAAGCGGGGATGGGGGGGGGGGGAATGCGGGGTGTTGCCGTCCCTATACGGTATTTTATGACCGAGTCAAAGTCGAGGCCGAGGTGAGCCTGCTATTTTCACCACCTAAATAAAATAAACGCTGTAATATGTAAACGCGAATGCTGTACTTATCTAAAAAGAAATATGTAATAAACTAAACTGTGATTTTAAGTACCAAGTCTGATTCTACTTTACGTTATGTCTCTGTTCACAAAGACAACGTCCAATTATGATTAATATTAAAAACAATTGAATCTAAAAAAAGTAGCTTGTACTTATGACTCAAGATTCATTTGTTAAATTTTCTTAAAAAAAAAAAAAAAAAAACTATATAAATTCCCTTATAACTTGAACACTCGAACACTTGAACATTCGAAAATTAACTGGTTCGTACATTGCCGTATTCATCGCTGTAAAGAGATTATTAATTTAAGAGAGCTTTGTGTTTAATAGATGCCTTTCTTGATACAGACCTTTATTAGTAAGCTCTTCAAACTTTAAGACTCGAACTTTTTAAGCAATATACAATCCTCAAATCCTTTTAAAAGTTATAGCTTGTATTTAGTTTGTTCACTTTGATGGGGTTAAAATTTACATTTCATAGTGACAAAAAGTATGGTAATGGTATACAATATTTTATTGCAAGTTAAGGATGAGGAGCTTTTAGGATCAGGCCAAGCTGAATGCTGAACAGTTTTGAGAAGAGTGATGAATTGTACTTTGTATCTCAACGCAAAAAATACACATTTTCAACTTTTGGAAAAAGTTGTTAATGCAAGAAAAATATAAATTAAATCTCTCATCTTAATTTTAAATTAATACATTAATTTATTTTTGTTGTTAAATTCAGTTCTGGTGTTCAAAGAAAATATTATTGCCAATTAAGTCAAAAACCCAATTAGCGATTGTAAGTTGAGGAATATTGGACAAGTTCCGGTTCGGAGTTTGATTCTACTCAAACTTTTGGTTACTCAAGTTTTTTGTCGTATTTCGTGTACCGTCTTCATCCGAGTTGGCTATATAGCCTTTTTAGCGTTTGATGAATTTTGTGATTAGTTATCTTCCTAGATCGGTTTTACCGTTGTTTAGAGCATTTCGGAAAAAGAGTGATTTGATAAGACAGAGACAATGTAAACTCCTTGTGCTCTTCGACCAGTTGTCCTTCAAATCATTCGATCTCATCCAATTCAGCTATTCTAGATCAAGATTTGTATTCCATTGCTCCCTTAACCATTTGTCTTGCGTTTTTCAATGCAAGACAAGTAATCCGAAGATACAGTAGGATTGAAGAGCATTCAATGTTTTTGGCTGATGGTGGCTTCACACTTATGCTTAGAATTTAATTGTGACTCAGGATTTTAACTTTTATCGGAGTGTCCTTTCAATTGTCATTGATAATCATCAATTTATAATTAAACTAGATACAATTTCCTAACCATCATTTTGGAATAAGATGTGTCACTGTCATTAAGAAGTAAAAACTAACACATTATATCTTTAACAAGAAAATTTAAAATTACATACAAAAAACTAGTTTGTCTTGTAAAAGATTTACTACATTATTTTAACTATAGATCATCAACGCCTTTCTAACGGTATGAGCGGATTTCTTCTATGATGCACACAGACTGAGAAAATAACTCCGGCACAGCAAACCTGCGTACTCAGTGAATCTCCAACAAAATTCTATACTTTTATTTTCCCCATAAACACCATGGGAATGAGGATGTAGGTTTTGAAGCAATTAGGGTGTTGTAAGCAAATAACAAAATCCCTTTACAGTGGAGGCAACTCAAATATTATCAAATTTCTGTTATTTTTTTAATTTTCCCCATATACCCCATGGGGGTAAGTATTTAGGTTTTACACCATATGGTGTTGTAAGCAAATAGAAGTTAAATCCCACCTAGTGAATGTACATACCAAATCGAACCAAGTTATGTCAACAAATAAGTGAGATACTTAGTTTTGTTGGTTTCCCTTAAAATAAAATGGGAGACATATTTTTTTTATTTTCTCCCTAGTCTGATAAGCACAGATAACAATTAAAAATATTAAATTGTTAGTTTTTAAGCTATTTTAAATGGTTTTTAGTTAAAATAAATTCATTAAAAAAATTGTGGTCCAAAAATGCCCCAATTTTTACCCATTTGTAACCCCATATAACCCCGTTCCCAAAGTCCGGTCACCCTCGTTTTCGAACTTAATCTGAAATCGCTACCCTACACCTTTACACCAAATTTAATTAAAATCTAAGGTTTCTTGGTACTTTTAAATAAAAACTAACATGGTCCCGGGCTTAATTCTTACCATGCTGCTGCTGTAATAGCAATACGCTATAGGAAGTTCCCTAAAAGGAGGCAAATAATCATGCTTGCCTACTAACTAATATGTTAGACTCGGGACCTGTGCTTCTCCGCAGCATTTAAGTTATACACAGTTTAAAGGCAACTTTATTTTTATTTGATTAGAATATAACCCAAGTTTGATATCAGTGACCAAATTTTAAACCAATGAAATAATATTAGTTTGCAAATGCATTTCTTATTAGGCTATGTAATAAAACAAACCGAACACGTAATGAAGATCCCATTACATTTGTTCCTTACAAACAATTTTAGTTCTCCATCAAACCCAGGTTCCGATTCACACAATTTAAGTGATCAAACTATTTTCCATGTGATAAGGAGAATTATAACTGACCGTGACTTAACGCCTGTTCAAGCAAGTATAGAATTATTACTACTCGGTTGATCTGTTACCAAGATTTTTTTTATTGTTATGTGAAATGCAGCCTGCATAAATTGAGTAACTAATATGAGGTCTTAAAATTAAATGTAGTACAATTTTTGAAACTTGCTCTTTCGCATTCTAGATTTTGATACTTTGCTTTGAGAATAAAGCCATATTTCATCTTTAAGTTTCATTTTCATCTTTAAGTTTTTTTCACTTTTCTTTTTAACATTTATAATTTTCTTACGTGCATCTGCCAATCTGGAATCTCTTTTTGGAAACAACCACCCCAATCTGAACTCCATACTTAGTGATGGAAATTTTAGTTTATGATTTCAATTAATGTATAGCGGTAACTTTTTATAAGGTACTTGCGGATGTATCATCACAGCAATCTGTTTCTTCTGAAAAGTATAATGCCTAGTGTAACTTAAATTCATTCTTTTGCATTATCAACAATATAATTTATCGAACTTCATCATTATGATAACTTTATTTTGAGTTAGGACGAAAGATAAAATTATGCTGATGTTTGTTGCGTCATCTGCATGTGAAGCGTCATAAATTAAATCATGCAAATAGGTCTAATAGAACCGCCAGGCGAACTCATGATTTCATAAATTCTTTTAATATATAGACTAAGATAATTGTGAAATAAAGGAATATTATTATATTGTGAATAATATATATTCCATTAAAACTCTTTCTTATTGATCCATAATCTACAATCGCACAGCTTATACCACAAACAGTTCTTATAAATTTACACTTTTACACGATTCCATTCTCAATGCTAATAAATAGGACAGTTATAAATTAAGTGTGATCTTAAGTTAAGCCCTGTAGGGTTGTTTTATCACCGTTAAAATTTAATTTACTTCAAGATATAATATTGAGTGCAAAGCAACGGTCAAATGAATTATTTACGCGATTTGCCTCTAAATTGTACATCCTAACTTGGTTGTGACCAATACAGAGAGTTAGTCTGAGTGAAAGGGAGCCGACGAGGTTGGAACAACAAGTTGGCCAATCATCTGTCAAGTGGTCGCCTCAAACTCTCTCGCCAGCCAATCATCTGTCAAGTGGTCGCCTCAAACTCTCTCGCCAGCCAATCATCTGTCAAGTGGTCGCCTCAAACTCTCCCTGCCAGCAATCATCTGTCAAGTGGTCGCCTCAACTCTCCCTGCTAGAAAATCATCTGTCAAGTGGTCGCCTCAAACTCTCCCTGCTAGCCAATCATCTGTCAAGTGTCGCCTCAAACTCTCGCTGCAGCCAATCATCTGTCAAGTGGTCGCCTCAAACTCTCCCTGCTAGCCAATCATCTGTCAAGTGGTCGCCTCAAACTCTCCAGCTAGCCAATCATCTGTCAAGTGGTCGCCTCAAACTCTCCCTGCCAGCCAATCATCTGTCAAGTGGTCGCCTCAAACTCTCGCTGCCAGCAATTAGGCGGTCTGCATACTGAGGGACTGAGGGTAGGCACAGTGTAAGCCTAAATTTAATCGACGATCTTAAAAGATTGCGTCCCGTGAAAATTGGGCTCTATAATTTATTGATGGATTTTTAAGCGATCTTACATTTCATTAACAAAAAACTAAAACTTTTTATTAGCATAATACGTGTTGTTGTAATCAGAAATGAAAAACAAACGTCTACAACACTCAAAAATATATTTACACTTATACTGCAAAGAATACAGACGGTAATATATGAAAAGATGGATAATGCCACTATCCATCTTTTCATATATTAACCGTCTGTATTCTTTGCAGTATAAGTGTAAATATATTTTTGAGTGTTGTAGACGTTTGTTTCTCATTTTTGAAAAATTTCAAGACTATTTTATAAAACACTTGGCTACAACGAGTGTCAGCAACGATTGAAAGTAAATATGTTGTGTAAAAGTTTGCCACAATCAATTTCCATTATTTGTAACAATAAGGTTGTTATCATAACAATATTTCTCTTGGTCTTGAAAGGAACCCTTATGTAGAATTAGACCTTCAAATCGGTAATTTTGTTCATTATAGTTAGCTCTATTTGTACATGAAAATTTATAAAAACATGGAAATTAAATTGAATTTTACTCGGTTTACGTTACCATTTTATGTCTTTTTAATAATTTAAATATTGGTCTAGTGTAAGAAGTTAAATATCGAACTTAAGAAACTCGGGACTATATTCGGGATTTTTATTCTCTCGGGGCAAATTGAAAATCTAGCTAGGCTTTAAACTATGAATCTTAATCCCCTATTTCATAAATGAAATCAGGAAGTTTGTTTACACATTGAGGTTATACGTAAATTTGCCCCAAAAATATAATATTCTACAAATGTTCAATTGAATTCGTTTTTCCCTGTAATGAATCAAAGTTTTCAATTAATTGTTTCTTGTATTTCCTTTCCACATTTTAGTAAGTATGAGTGAAACATGCTAAAGGAAAGTTAAAACTAATTATAAAGCTAAAATTAATTTACAGTATATGCACATTAAAGATCTACGTTTAATCTTTGAGCCTTGAAACGAATGGTTAACGTTATAATCGCTATCGTTATAATTTCTCTTCTATCAGCTAAGATTATTTTTTTCCTTTAAACTCTCTTTTTTCAATTAAAACCCAACGTGATGTAGCTAAGAATGTTCTCTTATTTAAGAATAAGGTATTAATAAAGCAATTTTTCAATCGCATTGTCAGAACGATTATTAACCCCGATAAGAAACGTTTGGTCTGTCTTTACAAGGCACTCTAGCAATATTCGTATGAACATAACAATAAAGGATTCGCGTCTTCCTGTGGACAATCCCAACCTTTGTTACTCCAACAATATGAGAGCGACTTTTCGCCTTTTGTATCTCTTCTTGTATGACATATGTTACTTTTAGAATTACATTAACAAAAAGACGTACAACAAATAAATGAGATGTTTGAAAACAAATGAGTAATCCGGGAAAAAATAAAACTTAACGACGTTTATTTACTTGGCGTTTATTTATTCAAAAGTTAGATTTTAATGTCGCGTGTGTTTATTTTTTATTTTAGTGTTAAAATTTGACCTCAGGGAATCATTTTTATTTAACTATAAATTGTTCATTTGTTTTTTGCAAGTAATGTTTACGTTTAATCTAATATACCTAAGTAGTTACGCTCAGCCTCCCTTGTCAAGTCAAATAGAAATATCCTTGTCAGGGGATCGTGGAGGGTAGTAAAAGATCCTCTTTTTTTACCACAACGCCTTTTTATGGGTGTTTATCCTACCAAATCAAGTTGACAAATAAACCAAGGTCCACATCGAATACTTGTAAACAAAACGAGAAGGGGACCGTAACGTATGATTTGTTGTGACTGGTAATATAACCTGTGGGTATTTATGATTATACCAGGAATCGCCCACTGGTCAAAATTCAACCGAAAATTCAGTTTATCGTGAGCCGATTAGTTTTGAAAGGTTTTATAACCGAAACATCTGTTCTGCCTAATTTGCTAATAGCACCGGGGGGGCCGAGATTAAGCTCGGTAAAATTATTACTTTCGTTCTCACACAAAGCTCGTTCGCTCCGCTCACTCGCCTTCTTCCAATTTAGAGAGGAGCTCGTTCGCTTCGCTCACTCGCCAAGCCGATAGGGACTGCACTTTGTTATAATTAACTACTGCACTTTGGTCGTTAACTACAGGTTAAAGATGTAACACATTGATTTATATCAACAGTTATCAGCTGATTTTTGTTCAATTAATCCCCATAAGGATAACATGGAAATTTTGAAGGGCTGTAGGGCGAAAACAGGATTTTTCCCAACTATGGAACCAGCTCCAATCGATTTCTGGTAGCCCAAACCCCCATATTCAATCCAAAAATTAAAAATCCTTGGAGCGAAAAAAAAAACTTTGCCCGTACAAACGGAGCTTGTTTTAGAGTATAATAAGTACCAGGGGGACCGAGCTTAAGCTCGGTAAAATTAATACTTTCGTTCTCACACAAAGCTCGTTCGCTCCGCTCACTCGCCCTCTTACATTTTGAAGACGAGCTCGTTCGCTACGCTCACTCGCCACGCCGAAGGGTGATGCGCTTTCCCAGCTATGGGACCAGCTCCAATCGATTTCTGGTAGCCAAAAAACCCCATATTCAATAAAAAAATAAAAACTCCTTGGAGCGAAAAAAAACTTTGCCCGTACAAACAGAGCTTGTTTTAGAGTATAAGATAATATTTGTTCAACTTTTTAACTATCATTTTATACAGCAGCTGACTAATGATTTAATATGAGCTGTAAAACTGTTTTAAAACGCTTAACAAATTTAATGAAAGCTAAAGACATTAAAACACCTGTTAAAAAAAGACAACATTGATAATATTTTAACCTTCAGTATAGATAATGAGCTTATTACGAAACTGTTTTTATTAAGAGACGTTTTAACAAAATATATATATACTAGGGGGCCTGTGCAGCGCAATGCGCTGCATTTATTAGGGTACCTGGTGATCAAACTTTGCTCCATGGTAATACTTTGAAAAAATTTCATTATAGTGAAAATCAGATAGAAATTATTGGTGTTTCATCGATCGATCTTCATTACCAATTTTCCAACTTCCCAATGTGATAGTGTTGAGATGTGATGCTCGTTCTTTTAGATCTGAATTAGCTAAGATTACATAGTTGTAATTTTTCCGATATGTCTTAGGGCCTTTGTCTAAACCCTCCTGTAAAATTTAGAACAAATTCACAGATATTGGATTCACATAGTTCATTAAACATAAAACGTAAATAACAACAGAATAAAAATCAACATTCAATTTCACTCACTGTGGCTGTTTTTGCCGGCTGTGTATGAGGTAGTCAATGACATAGTGAATGAGTCCACATTACTATTTATGTCTAAATCCTCATTAACTTAACTTTCCATGACATTAAAAAATTTAAATAAAGAAATCACCAAAATTAAGAGAATCTACATCTTTGTTGGTGTGGTCCATTTTGTTTTTAGTGGTATTTTTATTTTGGTTAAAATTTCTCTTTATAAAAACCATTTTTGTAATAAGCTTGTTTTCTATACTGGAGGTAAAAAACTTTTAAATGTTGTCTTTTACACAGGTTTTTTAATCATTAAATCAATCAATCAACATTTATTCGGCTGACAATTAAGAAATTGCATCAGCCTATACATCATAAACTTATACCTTATACCTATAACCAATACCTAAAATTAATTTTAAAATGGCTGAAATTTTATTAGTTTTTCTGAGATTCATGTTTGTGTTATTGGTTTCTATAGCATGAATTTTATGTGTAATGAATAATATGTGTAGCGTTCTGCTTAAAAAACATGTTTATACTATAATAGTAAATAATAAGGTTATTACACCTACAACCAACTATCCCTTTACCATATAGTTTATAGCAGTTTGAAAACCCATGCACACAAATTTAGTGATCTATTTTAATATTTGTTACCTTTCATTATTGTTTCAATACCAGTCGGATGACCAATAAGACCCATGTCAAAAATTTCAGTTTCCGAAATTGTTTTCGTAAACAAAAATGAATTTTTCTAGGGTTAAGTTACAAAATTTATTTTTGTGCCCAAATACGCGTTAATAAAACTTTAAAGCAAAATCTACCAGCTACATTTTGAGAAAAGGTTAAAACTCAGATTAGACACTCCTCGTATTAAAGTATGAAATTATGTTGATATTTCAGTACCAGTTCAATTTGCTTCTATTCAGCTTTTAACATATGTGTTTGTTTGTTTAACTATCAACAGCTGTTTTATTTAGCAATTCAATATAAATTGTTCCCCATGTTAATCTTATGGACAAAAAATGAACTTTGAGAGCTTCCCGTGAGCTTCATAATTAAAATATCAAAAATCTAAAACCTTATTGCAAAACTACGAACTGAGACCATTCTTTTGACACCTCAAACTTTAAAATTGGTCCAGAAATAAGGGAGGAGTAGTGTTAACAAAAAAAGGGCATCACGTATTATATATATATATATATATAGATATAAAAAAATATATAATAAAATCAAGTGGACCACATGATAAAATTTATAGATTCTCGTCATTTTTGTTATTTCTTTACCTAAATTCTGCTTTGCTATGGAAAGTTAATTTTAAGAAGATTTCATTTGTTATAAATGGTAAATTGAGAGCTTATTCACTATATCGACGACTACCTAATTCTACAGCAGCAATGGGTGCTGCATAATGTTGTACTGAACCAGGGAGTTGGAATGAAATGTTGGTTTTCCTTCTGTTGTCATTTACGTTTTATGTGATGAACTATCTATAGATCCAACATCTGTGAATTTATAATAATTATTATAGAAGGTTTTAGATAAAGACCCTATGACCAAATCGGCATATATAAGAACGATCACTTATTGATAGCTAACTAGTCTACTTGTTGCTGGAAATTTAGCAATTTATTTTGATAAAATACAAAAGTAATATTTAGTTCTAAATCAATGACATCCGACCAATCCAATATTGTGAATATCAGTAATCACAAAAAACTACACGTATTTATAGCTGTACATTAACAGTAGTTTAAAAGGTTCAACCCAAACCTAATGTTATTCTAATGGGAAAATTTAAAACTTAATTTTTGTATGGCGCCTTTATTATATGCCCGATTATTATCAATTTTGGGGGAAACAACTACAGACCAAGCCCTATCCAACGACACAAAAAAACTTGAATGTCGGTTGAAAATTTTAGGAGGAGTTCTTAACACAAAAAAACCCCTTAGCTTAGTAAATAATTATAGATGTTTTTCCTAAAAAAATAACCACCAAATTTCAGTACTATTATATTGGGAATTTGGGAGAATATGATGAAGATCGATTGATGAAACACCTATAAAATGTAATCTCATTGACATTATAATTTTATTTTTATTCAAAGTAACTAGGAAAATTTACAAGTTTCAAGGTTTGATCACCAGGTAAATGCAGGGCATTGCGCTTCACGGGTCCCCTTATTTATTAGTTGATATGCGATAGTGAGTTATCTTAGAATAGTTGGGTTGACACAGTTCTGCATCGGTGCACGGTGAGATTAGAGGCGTGTGGCTGTCAAGAGGATGTTAACTTTTTGATCTAAGCACCTCAACGACTTCATAAATCATACTTTTGTCGGTGACAACACTTTTCCCAAAAGCTACAGTGTCAAGTTTGTGCGTGATTATAAAACTTTAAGGTCTCAGTGATACTTTTACAGGAAACGTAAGTTTATAAGGTAGATTTTTAGGTCACAATAATATGAAATAAGAATGTAAAAAATTTTACAAATTGGTTTCATAATTAATTATTATTACTATTCTCTTATGAAAAGATCAAATAGCCTAGCAATGACCAACCTTTCAGAAAATATTAAAATCAAATCATAAAGAAATATTCTTTGAATAGTATTATCTAAAAGTAAACTGAATACAAGATAATATCTGTCAAGTCAGAGAAAGTAGCTGACCGTACAAAATGTCGATATACTGCTTTAAATATATGTTGTATTTATGTTAGTTTTATGTAAAACTCTCTCATAAATACCATTGGGCTTCCTTATTTTTATCAATCGTGTTGCTTTAAAGGAAATATTCTCTTTACTGGAAGATATTATGCCAATGGGGTTCATTACTTTTTTACAAGAACTTTTAGATAACAAATTCCTGACAATTTCTTTAGTAACTTCACGAGACTTTATATATTAGTATAATTCGCCTGGCGTCAAATAAACTGTATTTGATAGTGGACAAAATTATGCATACATTTATGGAATGACAATTGACACCTCCTATAAAACGGTCTGCTATATAAAACATATTTAGAAGGCAAATAATAATGGTGCATTTTTACTTCGTCCTACAAAAAGTATAGGTAAGACAGTCGGTAAGCGGTAGTGGTTTGGATGCGGAACAATCGGCCCGGAATGTACCGCTAATGGTCCGACCTACATTGGAGCAGTTTGGGTCTGCAATCACAAGACACGAGGCTTCCAATGTGTCGATACTCTCCACGAACATTACACGGTACTTATATGAGCCGGATAACCGAACGGAAATCACGGTCAAAAAACGATCATAAAATTATGACATGTTTTATGTTAACTGCGAAATTCCACTGCTCAGGAAATTTTTTGTATACCGTTTTAACAACTGTATATTTTGAAAACAAACAATCATTGTATATAATCTTAAAATTTTTAAACATGCAAAATTTTGTGTATAAATTTCAATATAGGCATAAATTATTTGGTTCTATCTAGGCAAGGCCCATAGCATTAATTTTGCTCTCAATCTCCTTTTAAACCCTTACCTTTCTTTCACATATAATTTTTCCCTCATCTTTAATTCTGCCATTTCTTACATATTGCTTATCAATCCACCCTGTATTCTTAATTTATTTTTAAAATGTTTTCAATCATCTGCAACATTTTACATGGTTTTTTATTCAATGAAAAATTTAATTGTTTAAAACTATTTCCTAATGAACAAAGCAATGTGAGACAACAATTGAAAAATAAACTTGTGTAAAACGGTCAGACTTAGAAGATTAGTGAATTACTGAAAACATAAAATGATGCACGAATAATGACAATAAGTGAAGATGGTTCCAGAAATAAACAAGTAAACATGGAGTGTTGAAGGTAGGTGGAACTCTCTGTTATCATGAGCAGCCCAGTTTTATATTATTAACTCATAAGAACTAAAATCTTATAAAATTTTATTAGATTAATTCCTTCAATGTCTCTCATTGCTTTTTCCCAAATTATTCATCATTAATTCTTGAACGTTTGATATATCCTTAATGTATAAATCGATCACTATAATCGAAGGAAAATTTACTCTATGGTGCTATTTTAATTTAGATTATGTTAAAACCCGACATAAATATAGCCTGTAATGACATTCATTTTGAACTTGTGTTCATATAATAGTTATCTTTAACAAAAGACATGGGAAAAAATAATTTGTGTGATCCCCACATATCAGCAGGTGACCCTTGGTTGCGGTAAATGGCCCGAATCTGGGGCGGGTCTTCTTAACTAACGGCGCTAGACCCGCGAATAACAACATTCATCACCTCTACATTTTGGAAACAAAATAATTTAGCACTAAAATACTTGTACCAGAAAAATGTAAACTATTGGGCATATCATAATATAAAACATCAAAACGTCTACTTTGTTAGGAAAATCGTAGTGTATACTAAATATTGAATTTGTTGACATACAACCTACAAAGTAGTAAAATGGAGCTCAAATTTTAACAGGTTTTTAGTACAAAGGATAAAGGGATTAGAAGACAAAGTTAGATGGGCTTGCGTGGACTTGAACTCGAGGTTGGGTAATATGAAAACTTAGTTTGAACATAGATGAATATTGTAATCCTCATGAATGTTTAGGAAAATTTATTTTTTTACTCAAAGAAATTACAAACAAAAATCTATTGATAATAAACAATTAGTCTTCTCTGTTGTTAACATGAACTTTATTCAATATTACACTTTATTAACTGTAAAATTGAATAAAGGATAAGATATAGCATTTTAAAATTAAAGTTATAATATTGTTATCACAGTGCAGATAATGATTGAACGTCTTTTACGACTACGCAGCCAGTCAAGTAACTAGAACTACATTGCCGACACTGGACACTCCTAACTACATGGCCGACACTGGACACTCCTAAGCCCATCTGGCGGCGATTTGCTGAACTACTTGAGTGTTGACTGTTAATAATTCCGTCAGGAAGCAGTGCAGTCTACTTTGACATCTAAAGTAAATTAAACAATTTTATTAAATTAAAAGTTTTATTATTAGCAATCGAACATTAATTATTATGATATTATTATGCCAATGCGTGTCTAACAATTAATATGCAATGTCAGAACAAGTGTTCAGTGACACACGGTAATTCAGTTGTGTCCCACTTTAACAGTAAGTTCTCGTTGGCATGAGTACAAACTGTACCTTATAAAATTCAAAAACCTAATATTGAGATCACCTCTTAATGTTTTAATCATTTGCAACACGTTGATCCTGGTAGATCGACGTGTCATTTTTGAAGGTCCGAGCAATGTCTCCGGACTCACTTATATAACAGAACGATTTCATCATTAACAACATTGTAAAGGGTAATTTACGGTACTTGCCAAAAAGTCACAGGTTTAAATATTTTCTATTGGAGCCCGTGGGATTGTCATAATGCGACATTTTAATTGTTTTTTAATTGTTTTTTTGATAACTTCAACGAGTACTTAAACTTCGTTAACCCAACATGCCAATTTATTCCTAACTTTGAAACTGGTCACATCGACCCATCAACATAGCACCATTCCTGCCTCCTAAATAGTTTCCTATCTGTAAATACATACAATGAGCTTCCTTTCCTAGGTTGAAAGAAATTTTTTGAGGATTTTAGTTTAGACATAATATTTTTTGTGTCTATTAGGAGTAGGCTCTCGTGAACGGATTTACTGATATGTCAATAGGCCTCAATTATATTTAATGTCTTAAAAATGTAGCCTATAAGTTTGGCGTTTAGTTATTACACTAGGAACATAAACAAATAAATTACAGTATAAATGTCTTGAAGTAGTGTTTTACTACTGTAATCAATGTAAATCAGTTATTTTGAACGAAAACTATTTACGAAGGTCTCAATGCAGTGTCACAACGCAAAATCGTTACAGTGGATTTATTTGTAGTTTAAAGAATAAAGAATGCTTATTTCAATCAAGCACGTTGAAAAAAAACTTGTCCTTAGAAAACGTCGAAAACTTATTGCTAAATGCCATCTACTGGCATAAGAGCACAAACATCTGCTTATCATGTGTTTGGTATCTCATGGGGTTGTGACCATCTGAAACTCACCATGCAAAGAAAGAAAAGCAGTGCGCACAGCAAACTGAAAAACTGCACTCAGTTGAATAAAATTATACTTACATGTTATGGGAACGGGGTTTTATGGGGTTTCAATGGGGTCAAAAATGAGTTTTGGCACTTTTGGACCTTAAATTTTTAATTCAACAATTTTAACCAAAACAATTTAAATTAGCTTAAAAAACAATCAATTTAGTATTTTGAATTTTTAACTTGGCTTAACAGGTTATGGAGAAAAGCCAAAAAAGGTTTCCAATGTTAATCTTATGGGAAATCAACAAAACCCTGTAGATCGCTTATTTATTGGAATAACTTCTTAAAATTTGGCATGTACATTCACTTGGTAGGGTTCAACTGATATTTGCAGTCTTTTTAAACAGCTGTTAACTGTTAAGAGTTGGTTGTTGGTTTAAATTTAACAACTTTATTATTATGACACTATAACAAAAGTGAATTAAAACCATCGAGCAAAGCTTGGTAAACCTGGTACTATGCTATAACTAAAGCATCTGATCTTCCTGATTTGCTAGCATGTGTTATGTCAACAGCTGTCTAATGATTCATTCAATTATCCTCCTCTCGTAAGATTTTTTTTTAACACAATTTTTATTTACAATTTGTTTCATTACAAAACAATAAGCAAATGTGAGGTAATTAAAAAAGAACATGAGTTAGAATTTGAACAGAAACAAACCTAACATAACATTAAAATGAGTAACATGAATACTATTGTTTAGATCGGGAAGTCAAGTCCAGGAAGTTGTGGCGTTTCAGTCTGTAGATATGACTGCTGTTGTCCAAGAGGTTGAGGGCCAGGTGATTTGGGTGATTGTCCAGTTTTGATAGGTATTTCTTACTAAAGCGTTCTATTTCTGTCACAACTAAAGGGATGGATGTATCTGTATGATGTATCTGCATTGCTGACAAACCAGGGTGCTTGAAGAATAATCCGTAGAATTTAAGATTGGAAACGTTGAATGATTTGAATGTTAGAATTTGCAGAAGTTCCCCACAGTTGAATTCCATAGGTCCAGATAGGTTTTAAAATTACTTTGTACAGGAGAATTTTGTTCTGTGTTGATAATTTAGAATTTTTATTAATAAGCCAGGAGAGTTTCCTATAATTTAGGTCCAGATTTAACCGTTTGTTCCAGATGTGAGATTTCCATGTTAGTTTACTATCCAAATACATGCCGAGATATTTCACTTCTGTTAGCTGCGGAAGACGAACATTATTTAAGGAAACAGGAGGGCAGATACCAGTTTTAAGGGTAAATGTAACATAGGCTGACTTTCCTTCATTTACTTTTATGCGCCACTTTTTCAGCCATTCCGACAAATCATTTAAGGTTCTTTGGAGGATTGCCGAGGCAGCCACATTGTCATGGTGGGAAACCAGAACAGCAGTGTCATCCGCAAAGGTGGCCATTTCAGATTCGAGGTTTGTTGGTATGTCTGCTGTGTATAGCACATACAGGACAGGTCCTAATACACTACCTTGTGGCACTCCCGATTGTATGCTGTGGATGTCCGAGAGAAAGTCTTTAAGCTTTATTTGAAAAAATCTGTCACTCAGGTAAGATCGAAATATATTGTAAAAAGTATGTGGAAGGATTTTCTTGATTTTATACAGCAGGCCTTTGTGCCAAACCTTATCAAAGGCTTGACTTATGTCCAAGAATGCCGCTGTGCAGTATCGCTTATTTTCAAGGTCTTGTTTGATTACATTGGCTACCCTGTGGACTTGCTCGATCGTAGAGTGTTGCCGTCTAAATCCAAATTGGTGACTAGGAATAATTTCTCGATCCTCAATAACAGGAAGTAAACGTTTCAAGAGAATTTTCTCGAAAACCTTTGACAGTAGGGGAAGAAGACTGATAGGTCGATAAGAAGACACTTGGTAAGGGGGTTTTCCAGGTTTCTGAATCACAACAATTTGGGAGAGCTTCCATGGGGTTGGGAAGTATTCTAGCCTTAAAATGGCATTAAAAATTAATGTCAATAACACAAAGGCTTTTCTAGGAAGTTCTTGAAGGACCCAACCAGTTATTAAATCATATCCAGGGGATTTCCTTGGGTTCACTTCTTTAATAATTACAGTTTTTATCTCACTTGGAGTAACTGCTTGAAGGGGTAAGTCCATCTGAGTTGGGGCTTCAAGAAGTTCATCAAGTTCGTCACTGATGTCAATACCAGTATCATTAGGTTTGAAGACATTTTCAAAATATTCACAAAAAGCTTCACCCTTTTCCTTGTTACTCTTTGCCCAGGAGCCATTAGATTTAGAAATGGGTGGGATTGGTGTTTTAGGTTGTTTAAAATTCTTGGTAGCTTTCCATAATGAGTAGTTGGTCGCTTCTGTTGGAGAAAGATTTTCAGTGAATTCCTTAAACCAGTCATTTCTTAGTTCTTTTAACATCGCAGTAAGTTGCCGTGATGCCCTGTTAAAGTTTGTCTTATCTACAGGATTTCTAGTGTTTTGCCAAATTCTCCTCAAACGCCTCTTTTCCGCTACTTTCCTTTTTATAAAAACTGGATAGTTTATTCTTTGGTTGTTTTTGATTGATTGTCTTGGTGTCGCAAGCCAGGCTGAATGTTGCACCAGTTGAGTGAATGTTTCAACAGAATTATCAACATCATCAGGAGTTTTTAGAGGGATTTTTAGATTAACTTTTTCAGAAATGAGATGTCGAAAGTAGTCCCAATCCGTAAATTTATTGCACAAACTAGGAGGCTGCTCTTGTAAAATTATGGAGGTTCCCACGCTTAAAATAACAGGTGAATGATCGGACGAGAGGTCGAGATTTGATTCAATTTGCAAATAGTTGTCTGAAATGACTTTAACAACAAAAAAATCAAGCAGGTTAGGGAGTTTATTTGGATCTGTCGGCCAGTATGTTGGTTCGCCGGTAGAAATGTGACTTAAGTTGTTACCAGCCATAGCTCTTGCAAGCTGCCGCCCTCGTGGATTATTTATTCTAGAGCCCCACATTTGATTTTTAGCATTATAATCCCCACCAGACAAAAATCTATGACCAAGGGTGTTGAAAAAATCAATAAATTGGATACTAGTAATATTATGCCTGGGAGGGCAGTAGACTGAGGATAGTGTTAACGGGCCTTGCCAGTCTTCGACGGTGACAATCGTAGCTTGCAAGTATGCCAATTGGCATTTAGGGTTTTCGAAATGTTTTATAGTAGACTTAATTAGAATTGCAGTGCCACCTTGAGCAGTGTTATCAGGATGGTTAGTGAAATATGTCGTAAAATCAGGAATTTTGAAGTAACTTAAGTTTGTAAAGTGTGTTTCGGATACTAATATTATATCCAATTTGTTTTGAGAGATAAATAATTTTAAATCTTGGTAATGTTTAGCCAAGCCGTTAGCGTTCCATAGTCCTATTCTATAGAAATGATTCATTTTAGTTTGCTAATGACGGTGGACAAGAGGTTCATTAGAGTACCAATTTGTTGAGCCTGTTGTAACATAATTTTTTCAAATTTTTCAAAAAATGTGTTGATTACCTGAGTTAGACTGCTGTTTCCATCTTGCTTTGCATATTTTTCTTTGGACGATGCAATCTGTGCATAGGTCGGCGTTTGATCCTGCGTAGGTTCCTGAGCATCATGTTCGTTATAATTGGATGTGCCAGGCAATGGATGAGTCTCAGCTCTTAGACGCGACGCCAGACTACCTCCTGGGCTTGGAGTTTTACTCTGCTCTTCTGATCCTTGTGCTGCCACAGCCATGTTCCTCTGTCGTAAGGGAGGGAAGGATTTGTTTTTCAGCTCCTTATAAACAGTACAGCCCTTGTAATTAGCTGGGTGATTACCACCGCAAAGGACACATTTAGGAGGATCTTCCTTGGACTTGGTGCAGCTGGCAGTTTCATGGTTACTTCCACACTTCACACAGCGGTGGGGGTGCCAACAATAGCTCTTTGTGTGTCCATAGCTTTGACGCCGTTTAGATTGAACTACCTCTTTTTTCTTGTGTGGAGGTTCGAAAGTGATTTTTGCATTTAAAAGGTACTGGATGTTGTAAATATCCTTATTGTGTGCATGTGGTTCAAGGTCAATAAAAAACATTGATAAGGGCGATTTAGTCTTGAAATTTCTTGCATTTGTAATGTTTCTTACCTTGAAACCATAACTTTCAATAGCACACTTGATCTCGTTGACATCAGTGGAGTAATGCATGTTTTTCAGTACCACCCTGTAGGATCTTTCGTGCTTCATTTGATAAGTATGAAAGTTCACTTTCAAATCAGTGAGTAATTTTACAAGCTTTCGATAAGCATCTATAGTGACTGGACTCAGTTTCACATTGTCTTGGTTTGAACATTTATACGTATACTCATCCTTTGATATGATCGATTCTATTGATTGAACCATTGATTTCACATTAGTGATTTTGGGTACAAAGGTCGGTGGGGGTTTTGATTCTTTTTGTTGAGGTGAATTGGACTCCGTGATCTGGTCACTCATGTCGTCCAGATTTTCCAAAGCTTCAAAACTGTTTTGAAGCGGAACCTCCATTTTGCCTCGTTTTTTTCGGTAGTTGATCATCACGAGAACTTAATCCCCGTTTGATTGGGATATGATGCCATGAACCACCAGAATTGTCGTTTCTGTCCGATTCTTCATTACTAGTATTTGCAGGAGAATTTGTCTCAATCATGGCAATTTTCTTCAGCTTGTCACTAGTTTTGTCATCAGCGGAACAATAGTTGTGTTCACTATGAATGAAGACAGGCTTCACGTTTGTCACGTTTGCTTGAAATGATGTATTCATCATAATGGATATAATCCTAACCAAAAATGTAAACAAAAGGGCACAATGAGTTTTTCTAAAAAAAAAAGATTAACCACAAAACCTATACGTTATTTTTAATCACATTATGAAACAGAATTGAAATAAACACAAAAAACACGATAGGTAAAAAAGAAATACTGTAAAAATGCTATTTTAAGTAAGAAAATGACTCTCGTAAGATTAACATTGAAACTTTGCAAGCCTGTAGCCCTGTGGGCCGATGCGAATTAAAACACGCTTCTGCTCATCTACAGCACCACACCTTTCTAACGGTATGGTCGGATTTCTTCTACGATGCACACAAGCTGAGAAAAAGAGGTAATGAAACATGATTGCCTATTAATATATAGAAGATTAGTTTTACACTGTACCCAAAGTAAGTTAGTGCAAAGCAATGGCATGTCGTATTAAATAAGGAAAATTTTTACTTTATGAAATTTTATTTATATTTAGTTTTCTAGTTTACTTTCAATGGTAGGTCTCAAATATGAAATCATGAAATATAATCCATTCATATTGGAGAATTTGCCCCTGAACTGGTAAAACTTAAATTTGGTTTAGATTACCTTCGTCTCCAGTTCAATCGAAGTCGTTCACTACGACCTAGGTTTCGACACTAGTATTGTGTCATGTTCACGTAGACGTCAGAGGGGAGATATCATGCTGGTCCTTGCGTTAAGCCGTCAAGGTTGACGTTGTCGATGGTTAAAAGTACATTTAAAAAACAACACAAACACACGAACATTTTACGAACACTACAAAGATTGAGTGTCCTCCCCGCGCTGGTAGCGGTTGATGCGCGCATCCGTCTTTCGGCCACCCATTCGTGTAAAAAATCTTTGTAGTGTTCGTAAAATGTTCGTGTGTTTGTGTTGTTTTTTAAATGTACTTTTAACCATCGACAACGTCAACCTTGACGGCTTAACGCAAGGACCAGCATGATATCTCCCCTCTGACGTCTACGTGAACATGACACAATACTAGTGTCGAAACCTAGGTCGTAGTGAACGACTTCGATTGAACTGGAGACGAAGGTAATCTAAACCAAATTTATGAAATATAATTTAATTTTAATATTGTATTGCAATAGAGATTAAGAAGAAATCCAATAGTCAACCCTAATGGTTTGGCTAGAGTTGGGTATTAGACAATGGACCTGTATTTGACATGTCTAAAGCCCCTGCGAGCCGTATTGATTAGCAGAGATCTACCTTTACATTCAGATCACATTAACAATTATTGAAATTGGTAAGGCTTCCAAATTTTCCACTTTTTAAGTCGGGTTTTGACAATTTTCTTAAATACAAACTGTTGTAAATACAAAATAATAATGTTCTTTAGCTCTACTGATTAAAAAACCACTCGCCTAGAATACATTGTTTAGAGAATCTTGAGAGAAAATCTTGAGAAACAGCTCATATCAACTTGAAATCTTGATAAAGCCATAACGGATTGGATGTATATCACAAACCTAACTTTGAGGTAGTTTGTAATAGTCTAGTCATATTAGGAAAGTTAAAGGAAAGTTTTGCCTCAGTCGTGAAAAACTAATTTCTTTATGTTTTTTGGGTCGCTGAACACGAATATGAGGTTTGCTAACAGATATTTTGCCCGGAACATTGCTTTTTTTTGATAAAATAGACAAAAATTTTAGGTTTACTGCCTAAATCTCTGTTGTTTTGTATTTTAGGAAATTCTCTTGGTTATTAAATAAAAGTAGAGAAAATTTCCTACAAGTTTTGTATATAACACATCTTTCTACGACTGACCGTTACACCGCTAGAGCGCGCTGAAAAACAGCTAAAATTAAAAAAATCACAAAAAGCCAAATCTTCTTTTTTAACGTTTTATTTTCATGGAAACGAGTATTGTTATGATAATTGTGACCAATGTACTCAAGGTATCAAATATTTACATTAATTTGATTTTGGCAACGTAAAATTTCAAAGATCAGATAGAGTCCAGCCATTTGCCATAATGACCAATTCATTGAAAGTAGACAACGAGTTTTTACCAGTTAACCCTACAACATTATTTCAACGCATCAGTGTTGTCAAGAATACGGATGAAGAACTTGAACAGTTCTTGTCCTACGACCTAGGTCCATATTCTTTCTCATTGTTTGATAACAGTTTGCGAAAAGGAACGAAATCCAAACTTTACAAAGCTTTTGTCCCTCTTGAGAACTCTGAAATTCATGGTCAAGTACATTACGTTGTTGATGGTGGATTTCTACTACACAAAGTCGTGTGGCCAGAACATCAGCCTTTTTAAAAAATATGTGACAATTATGTAAACTATATTCAAACTAAATATGGACAACAAACAAGAGTTGTCTTTGATGGCTATCCCGAACAGGCACAGGGAGGTACAAAAAGCTCAGAGAGATTGAAAAGATCCATGAAAACAACCTCTGCTGACATCCTATTTGATGAAACAATGTTTCCAACGATAAGTGACGAAAAATTCTTAGCAAACCCTAATAACAAGAAACGGTTTATTTCCATGTTAACGAATAAGCTGACTGTGCAAAAAAATCCTTGGAAACAAGCAACAGAAGACGCAGACTCATTAATAGTTAAAGAAGCTCTATCCTTATCTAAGCATTGTGAGAAAGTTTTTGTTGTTGGCGAGGATGTTGACCTGTTGGTTATTTTAATTGGGCTGGGCAAGGAAAAAAACGTTTACTTCTTGAAACCAGGGAAAGGCAGCATCCCATCTCCACATTCTCACCACATGGAGAATGTGGAGATGGGAGCTTAACTGAAGAACTTGAACAGTTCTTGTCCTACGACCTAGGTCCATATTCTTTCTCCTTGTTTGATAACAGTTTGCGAAAAGGATATACATTCTCCCCACTCCTTGCTGTCAAGGACAAAATTGTTGCGGAGCATATATTATGTTTACATGCAATGAGTGGATGTGACACGACCTCTGCACCATTTAACCAAGGAAAATTAAAGTTTGTCAAAACACTCAAGAAAACTCCTGAACTTGGTAGTATTATTAGTACGTTCAAAAACATTGAAGCTACTCCACAAAGCATAGCAGCAGCTGGTGAGAAATTCTTAGTGGAAGTGTATGGCTACAACGGGAAGACCGCGCCCTCTTTGAACCACCTACGCTTCCTAAATTATAAGAAGGCAGCATTTAAAGCCTCTTCAAACATAGCTGATCTTCCACCATCAGCGGCCGCAGCAACCCAGCACAGCGACAGGGTTTACTATCAAGTGCAACAATTGATGGGGATAGATAAACCAGCAGAAGATTGGGGTTGAAAGAGGACCACCAACGGGCTCGAACCAATAACAAGACTTTTAGCTCCGCTCCCCCTGAATTGCTGAAGTTGATAACATGTAAGTGTACCAAAACGTGTTCAAGAAGCTGCAGCTGCGTAAAGGTGGGTCTACGTTGCACTGATCTTTGCAACAACATTGCACTGATCTATGCAACAACTATATTATTTTATTATATTATTTTTCTATATTATTTTTCATTTATTTGAATTTAATTAAATTTAGTAAATTAAAAAGGTCAAATCCAACAACAAAAAAACTCGTTTCATGAAAATAAAACGCTCAAAAGCAGGATTTGGTGTTTTTTGTGATTTTTTAATTTTAGCTGTTTTTAGCGCGCTCTAGCGGGATAACGGTCATTCGTAGAAAAATGTGTTATATACAAAACTTGTAGGAAATTTTCTCTACTTTTATTTAATAACCAAGAGAATTTCCTAAAAATGCATAACAACAGAGATTTAGGCAAAAAAACCTAAATTGTTTGTCTATTTTATAAAAAAAGCAATGTTCCGGGCAAAATATCTGTTAGCAAACCTCATATTTGTGTTCAGCGACCCAAAAAACACTAAGAAATAAGCTTTTCACGACTGAGGCAAAACTTTCCCTTAACTGCCCTTTTTTGTTCTAAATTGAATAGCCTATAAATTATTTTAATGGAAATAATTTTGTATATTGTTTTAATTTTTATTATTTATTTTAATTATTTTTACATAGATGTCACTGTTTGAAGTCGATCATATTTCAAACATTGAAAATGTGTGGGCTGGATTGGTTTTCTCATTTCTGGATTTAAAAGTAGCTTTCCGCCCATGCAAAGTAAAATATTATTTCAGTTAAGCAAACAACTATGTATATTATAAAGTAACGTGTGATCGTCAACAAGGATGCTAATGCCTTTAACGTTTCTTTGTCCAAAAAGTAATTTATTTCTAAGATTACGCTCCCCCGAGGAACCATACTCTGTCACGTTCGGTTTGTCGAGGAAGTGAATTTAAAGCCGAGCGGAGGGATTAAAGACCAATCTCTAGGATTGAAATGTTACGTGCTTTGGTGAATAGAAATCTCCTATGAACTAAGAATACCCATGTATGAAGAAAAAACAGTCTTACGTCTCAACGAAAATTTCAAAGAGTTTGAAAGGTAGTCTGACAAAAACTTTGGTATTGACATCCAACGTAAGGCTGACAATTGGCTATTGTGAGCAAAAGAGCTCAGATATGGCCTTTCTGATGTTGAGAACCTCACCAACCTTCTACAAAAGACAAAGTAAATAGTGAAATGGAGTATTGTTAAAATCTTGACCGCTGCATCGTCTTTATATATTGCAGCAAGTTTTACAATAACAAGGGGACAGGACCCATGCTTCGAAAAATATTATTATATGAACAATACAATATATTACTAAGTTGGTCGTATATAGTTATCATATATGGTCCACCGTATATCACCAACTATTATGAAGAATGTTTCTTGCTTTTTCTGCGGCAGGCTATGTTTTTATAGTGCTGAACAAAGTGTTAATAAAAACTAATTGTGGTAACGGTAAGGACATATTTTAAACCAGTGAGGTTAAGATTATAAAATAGAGGTCACTTTGATTAAACTAAATTTTATGAACAGTTTAGTTCCGCTAGTCAGTAAGTGTTACTTTTCCATGTCATAAGCCTTACTATATTAAGTAAAAAAATGCAAATAAATTTAAACAAAACTTGTAATATAGAAAGTACGTAAATCGAGTAAATCCATTACTAAATCATACGTAGGTGTCAATTCAATATTTTGTGAAATTTCGTACAAAATATTAAATTCTCTTACTCTAAATAACAAATTCTTTGACAACAAAATACACTTCAGAATCTAAAAAAAAGAAAAAAAACACACAGTGTGAAGTCGGAAACCGACAGAGTTAATGGGAACCAACGAAGTAAATCCTAAATGCCTAGAGAAAATTGTGCCACTAACTGGATGAGTTATTAATTTACTCATCGCCTCCACAAAGGGAACAAAGGGGCTTGTTATATTATTTCTACATGTATTCTTTTTGTTCCACTTTTGATGTTGAAGCTGCGGAATTAGCAGTTCAGTTTTGAAGCTTCTTGACTAAACTCATTATGATGGACGGCTCATGTTTCTCTTAGACACCACAACATTTCAGAATAAATTAGCGGAAACCTTATAATGCTACTGATACCTAATAATACTAAACTAGAGATCGCCTCCTGATCGAAATTCGATCAAAATTTCAGTTGACCTGGACCCAAGAAGCTTAAAAACAGTTTAGAACTAAAACATCTGTTCTTAATAGTTTTCTAGCAGTTGTTTTTACAACAGCTGTCTAATGATTCATTCAATTCTCCTTTCTTCATAAGATTAACATTGAAACTTTGAAAGCTTCTAGGGCGTAGCCCTGGAGTCCAATGAGAATTAGAATGTGATTCTGCTCATCTACAGGACTATACCTTTCTAACGGTATGCGCGGATTTATCCTATGATGCACACGAGCTGAGAAAAAAGGAGGAAATGAAACATGCTTGCGTATTAATATATAGATAGCTTCAAATTCAACATTAATCGCCATTTGAGGGGGGAGATTCCGGTAGGATGCTGTTATTTTCTGATAAAGAGAATAATGATGGTAAGCAAAATGTACATATAAATCCTATTTACTTAATAACTTTACAGTATTTTTTTAAAACTATTTATCAATTCAGTTTTTATACTTATTATAAAAGTATAACAGTTGTTTTATTTATATATATATATATATATATATATATATATATATATATATATACATACATATATCAATTATATTATTATAACTTGATTTTAGAACTAGTTTTTCTACTCTTACAGCAGGCATTACCTACAGAGTGACAATAGTGTTACCCTGTATTGCATGTTGGCATTGGCATGCCTAAATGCTTTTTTTAAGTCTTTTGAAGTAAAATTCGTTAGGAAATTTTTAATCAGTTTGTTAACAAGTGAATCCTCCAAGGTTTAAATAATTACCTCTTTGGTATGTATAGACGAATGTTCTCACTGGTGTAAATACTGCGTTTACTTGTAACAGCTGTTAACTTAAAATCTTTTAAATTTCCTCACCAGAGTTACTCAAATTGGAAAAATTTAGAACCATAAGGGCTTTTTAAGCTCTTTCGTTTGGATAGACATTTACCAATTTACTTTAGAAACAACTTCTTGCCGAGCTCTATCCAATGGAACTACAATCATTAAAATTGGTTCAAAACCGTAGGAGGAGTTCCTTGTACAAAAAAAAACCTGTCGCGTATTAAATATGTATAGATAATACTTATAATTGTCACTTGTAGGAACAACGAAATTAAATCTTAAATTTAAAATGCGGCGTTCATGTCTCAAGCTGGAAGAGATCACTGCGTCGTTGAATCATCGTATTGGATTTTTTTGTGGTACCTCCAATTTTGTAGTACAACCGAATGAAGTGAAATTTGCAATTAAATGAGCTTCAAAGCCCTACAACCTTTGTATCGCAGATGTTTGTTACCCGCGGCCAGCCCCTACACCCGGAGGTGGCTATTAACGTCGGCCACGTCGTCGACTCAGCGCTACGTGCTGTCGGTGCCGACGCGACGCGACGCTACGTGATTACACGTAATTACTCTGATTTCTATCTGTAATGTGTTTTCAAAAGTTTTCCGAACGAATGGAGATATTTCAGTTTTTTGCATGGGTACAAAATGATAACCGCCGTAAAGATAGGTCGAAAATATTATGACAGTGAACCGAAATTATAGTCATCAGTAGTGGTAAATCAATATAGATAGGGTATTTATCTTGTAATTAAATTAATATAATATGATTAGTAGTTGACTCGTTAAAAGCATATTTTGTACAATTTATTTGATTATTTTTGTTTCAGTTATGTCTAAAATTGTTCTAATTGTTTTAATTTGAGTTTACATATATTGTGTATATCAGGTATCTTGTGTATATAATTTCTTTATATAAATTCATATTTCATAGTAAAATATATCCAATATTTTGAAACTGTAAAAGTTAAAGGGTTACAATTACTAAAATATGTTTTCGTAAAAAATCTACACGAAATATATTGAGTATCAATCGATGTTGAGGTAAAGTAAGACAAAACCAACCCCAGGATTATTTCTTAAGATTATTTGTGTAATGGAAAGGAAAGATAATTTATTTTGAATACCCTCTCCTTTTGTGGTAGTTATTTTTTATTTTACCCTATTAACTAGCATGCAGTTAAAGTTAGTGAGGTTTATTTTGCCATTTTTTGAAGTAAATCATTAGTCCCTTCGACAGTTTTATAAGTTAGCTATAAGTGATAAATGTGAATGAATCACGAGCTGGATGTAACAGTGGCGTGCAGCGGATCGTATGGTTTTACAACAGTGTACCAAGTCTTTATTGGCGAGGGAGTAGCACTAGACATCATTGCTCCCTGGACACCATAAGTGTTATTGTGCTCTGTGGACGGTTTACGGCGTTGTAACTGGGACAGTGCCTTCGGCTCGTCCTTCCTGTTCCTCATCCAAACGGCACATCAAACACAGCTCAAACGTGAGTGTTGTGTGCTACTCAAATCTGGGACAGTGGAACATCAAACTGAGTTCAATATAATGGTTGGGTGCTATTCAAATCTAAGACAGTGAAACATCTAACTGAGTTCAATATAAGGGTTGGGTGCTATTCAAATCTAAGACAGTGGAACATCAAACTGAGTTCAATATAATGGTTGGGTGCTATTCAAATCTAAGACAGTGAAACATCAAACTGAGTTCAATATAATGGTTGGGTGATATTCAAATCTAAGACTGTGAAACATCTAACTGAGCTCAAACGTGAGGTTTGGGTGCTATTCAAATCTGAGACAGGGAAACATCAAACTGAGTACAAACGCGAGGGTTGGGTGCTATTCAATTATGGAACAGTGGAACGTGAAATTGAGCTCTAACGTGAAGGTTGGCTGCTATTCAAATCTAATGGGAAGCCTATATGCATAAAGATTCAGTGTCTTTACTGCAATAAACTAAAAAAAAAAAACAAAAAAAAAAAAAACAAGTAGTTTTAGTTTGGTTCCCGGTGTGCGTTACTTGCTCTGTTGATAAGAAAAAATTGGTCGAAGTAATTTTTGTACGTATTTTCGATTTGAAAAATGTATCGTATTTCATTGCCATACCTCACACTCTTGGTTACCCTAACGACCTAGCTGCAAAAATGTATTGTCAATAGGTTTACATTTAATTAATATTACGGTATTACTTACTTGTTTATCCTTGAAAAGTATTAACATCGTGAAGTAGTGTATTTTGGAGATGAAAGTGTTATCAAGCACTTTCTTGCCACTAAACTGTGAACTGAGAGTAATTCCTAGTTTAATTAGTTTTGTTGTCCACTTCACCCGTTTCTAGGGGCACAAAGTTCGTATTTGTTTAGGATGGCTCGTAGTCTAAAGTCAAGTTTTTATAATGTGTCGTCTGTCAACTGATTGTAAAACTGACTGAACAGGGGATACAAATATGTCTGCCAGCATGTACAATCAATTGAAGTTCAATACTAGGCCTATACAGTAAGTGCCATTGGCATAGTAAGCGTTGAAATCACTACCTAAATGGTTGTGTGACTTTGTTAATAGCTGTATATCTTCGTAAATTTACTTTTTCATTATATTCAAGAGACTTAAATATTGATACCATTAAGTTTCATAACGTATATTTTAACGTAAGTTTAATTACCAGCATAAACACATTTCATAAAGTATAACTGTGTTCTGAATATTGTGTAAATTATTGTAGAAGTTTGTAAACGCATCTTTAAGTATGCTGACCTACCTAATTTTTCCCCTAAAGAAAATAAGAGGAAGTGGAACCAAGAAATTAAGATGTGACTGAGTTGAACAAGTAGGTAATGAATCAAACCACCAGACATTTAGGTGGTTCCTTTGTATCCGCCTCAGGAAATTAAGGTGTTGATAATCTCGCCGAATTCAGCAACTGACCATTGCAATGTTCGAAGCTACAAGCAAATACGTGACTCGAGTTTTATTCAATAAACTATGCTGTAAGAATATATGTGTTTCTTAGTTTAAATAAATAAAAATATAAATCACAAACTTATTTTCATAAAATGAATTTTATAAGAAAATATAAATTATATTAGTCAATAATATTAATTAGAAGTATAACTATAATGATTGGAACATGACAAAACGTGTGTCATTGTCGGGCTATTGCCATGAACGATCTAACAAGTTACACTGATACAAGCCATCGGCTCAAGTCAACTATTCAGCTGATATGGAAAAGTCTATTAGAGAGCACATGAAATACCTCGAAGAGTGTATAGAAGTACATGTTGAGGTTACCTCAACATGTTGAGGTAGTATATGTTGAGGTAGTATATGTTTAGTACATGTTGAGGTACGGTAGTACATGTTGAGGTTATCCTCAACATGTTGAGGTACTACATGTTGAGGGTATCCTGTTGAGGTAGTACATGTTGAGGTTATCCTCAACCTGTTGAGGTAGTATATGTGTAGTACATGTTGAGATACGGTAGTATATGTTTAGTAAAGGTTGAGGTACGGTAGTACATGTTGAGTTTATCCTCAACATGTTGAGGTAGTATATGTTGAGGTAGTACATGTTGAAGTTATCCTTAACCTGTTGAGGTGGTACATGTTGAGGTACGGTAGCACATGTTGAGGTAGTACATGTTGAGGTAGTATATGTTGATGTAGTACATGATGAGGTTATCCTCAACATTTTGAGGTAGTAAATGTTGAGGTAGTAAATGTTGAGGTTATGTACATTCGAGATTATCCACTTAGGTATTACAATTTTAGTGAAGAGCTTCTTCAATTATCCTAAACCCAAGAGAAAAGCGGCTGTATCCATCAAACATAGGAACTGATGAAGATGCAATCTGTTAAAAGCTCGTTCATCAAAATGTCGCTTTTACTTAAAAAGCTTTTTCATGATTCTTTGTAAATTTCCATTTCAAGATTGGCAATGTTGAAAAACCGCGTAAGCTTGATGTTCAGACTGAATCATGGGTAATTTAATAGAATGTTGATCTGTGTAGACACAATAATTTCATTTACAAGAGACACTGTTCTAAATAACTATAACACGCCGCCATAGTTACATATTTATGTGAATTCTATATTTAAAAAGGTAAATAATACTACTCTGTACATATACCAATTTCATACATCCATATGCATAAACGTGTAAGGGAATTGGAAACCAAAACCTAGCAGGTTAATGTAAAAAGGAAACACGCAATGTAGTCACGAAAACTCCCACCCTTCTGATCTGGAAACACACGGAAGTTATTTCTTAAAAAGTAAACAATTACGGTATTGTTTAAAATTATCAATCACTCTCCCTTTAAAATGTTTCAGATATTTCTCAAATATGACTCAACTACTAATAATTCGCTAACAAGTTATTTAGATCATTCGGCATTTTTTGTTGTGCATAAAAAAAAGGTATTTAAGGAAAAGAATTCAATTTTAATTGTTGGAAGTGTACTTAAGTCTTTCCTAGTGCGTAATAGATGGCTACAAATATAGACAGTAATGTCTTAAAATTGTAGTTATGATGTTTTTTATTAATAAATAAATAAAGAAAAACGTTTTTAAACTGTGAGTTACCTACAGGCATCTCTAAGTGTCCTTAGTGTAAATTATTCTCCACTGTATCTGAAAAGATTATTTCTTTATCGACTTCACTAAAAAAGTTTGTCTAGTTTGTATTCAGGCTGCAGAAGCCATCACTTCGGGTAGTTTGACCCAAACTACTTCAACTCGCCGCTAACTTTTAAAGCAGTAAGAAAATGGTTTGCTACTATACTTAAAACCACATTTGCTTGCACATTAACGAGGAAGCAGTTAAAGAGCAAAATCACTATTTCAATATAAAAATCAGCAAGGTTTAAAAATACAGTCAATTAAATTAGATCATAATAAATATTTAAAGCAACATACTGGTAATGTTTTACAATATAACCACAAATATTTAGCGTGAGGTTTAAAATCAAATAATTATAAAGCCCAAGATAAAATATATTAATCTGAAACATTTACTAATGAATTTTTTTTTTTTAAGAAAGCTGCCAACTTTATTCTGTTAGTTTCAAGAGGAATCCTTTTGGAACTTATTAATGACATGAACTAACATTTGACAGGTTTATGACAGTAATATATCATAGGTACAAAATGTTGATGCCAAAAGTTACACAATTGTAAGCTTGTATGTTATATACAATTTTATTTTATTTTATATACAATTTATGTATGTGGTATTTTAGTTTATTTTTTCTATTTTATGTTTTTTGATGGACAACAACCTACACAACGTATGCATTTGAAGTCGGCAATATTTAAAATGTAACAATAAAGATAATTACAACAAACATTTGAAACTTTGAAGCCTCTAATTTTCTTGACAGTATTCTTCAAATGAATATACAGTTTTCTAAATTAAATACTTTCAGGTTCTTCTTAATGTGTTTAGATTACTTATTTTCGAAGTACTTCTTGGTATATGTATTTCATAATTTTTTTGTAGTAAGGACTTGTTTGAATGGTTCCAGTTTGGAGATGGTAGTATTCATGCCATGTATTCTATGTTTCTAGTTTGATTAGCCTTCAAGTTGAATGCAGTTGAAATATTTGGTTTACCATGCCGTTTCTCGTTTCTAAATATATTGGTGAAATTTTCATTTCGACTAATGCATTAAAATAAAAAGTTTTATGATGTTTAAACCAGTTAACTCCAATAGAAATTTCCCCTTTATAAATCACACTATCCGATATTCATTTTAAGTAGCATAAAGGTAAATCGCTCGGAAGCACTTTCCGAAAGAACAATGGCCGCAGCGACGCGTCTTTATCCTGGTTCATTGTTATCCCTGTATGAATGGACGGTTTTCACCCATTATATCCGATCATAGCAGTTTGTACTCAAGTCTTTCGTTCACTAAGTACTACCACCCACAAAACCTCTTATATAGACACTTGGCAAGCCTTTTTTACTCTTTTTTCTATGCTCTAATATTCTTATTATCTGCAATTCTCTTTTGTTAAGAAGAACAAAAAGTACTAAATACATAAAAAATCCAGAGACTGAGAAACACTATCACTTTGCTCACATTTCTTCACTTGGAGGGTCGCTTATGTTGGTCTGAACCTTTTGGTTAAAAGTTTATGGGGGCAGGAAGTCAAGAGCGTGAGGTTTGCAATCCAAAGTTGTTTCCGACGACAATCCATGACTATATAGATTTTAATAGTAGGTAGTTTTCATCATTAGAAGCAAAAGTGGGTCTTTTTGGTGCGCAATCGAATTTAAAAAAAGTTTAAGCATAATAAAGACACTTTTGCGCCGAAAGTGAACAACGTTTTTTTTATCATAATGCGGAATTAGTCTTTTAATCGTTAAAATATAATTAATAAATTTTCACTATCGAGGTTATATTTACAAAATAAGTTATATACAATGTTTACATTTCTGTTGATTACAAACAATGCTCTTTATGACGTTTGAATTTATAAATTCTCCATCTCAAAATTAATAAATGAACAATAATATACTTGGCAAACAGCTGAATTTTCAGTCCTAGGATCTAGAAAATATTCTAGCTGATTTCTCAGTCCAAGGACAAAAAAGAGACGGGTTTGGTACTATTGAGAGGGCAAAAAACAGGCTGATTTCGTGCAGAATGATAAAAAAATTTAATTTGTGGTTGCGATTAGGTTATGAAAAGAAAAGTTGTATGATGCCTTGAAAACAAAGTTAAAATAATTAAGATAAACATTACAAAATTATTTAACACTATTGACTAAAAGCTCATATGAGTATATTATAAAGAATATATCGTTAGCTAACACATACTTTTTTTTTAATTTCTCTCCAATATTTAATTTGTAAACCGAACCGTCTTCATAGGGTTATTGGAAAAAAATCGTAGAAATAAAATATTTTACCAATATAATTCCTTATATAAAATGTTTAAGTAGACGATTAAAGGGAACCATCCCATAGCTCTGTGAAACGTCTGGTTTTGTCGTCCATTCCGCCTGTCGTTGAGGGAGGGACTAAACAAAGCTCTGGATTTGTTCCTCAGATTACTGGTTGAGAAGAATGAACTAAGATTCGGTTATCATTGTTCACTCGCGAATAACGTGCCTTCACTTCGGTTCTATAGAAAATTTTTTATATAATTCAACTAGTTGCATTTCAGCTGAACTTCTAAAATATTCCATTACCCACGAGATAAATTACATGTGATTTGTGTGACGAGTTATTGAGGGGCTTTATTTAAAATTCACCGAGAACTCTTGTGCTCTAAATCCAAACCCAACAAGTAGAATATTAGAATACTAATAGTATTAATTAACATATCAAATCATAAACTGCATTGCTGTGTGTTTCACATAGTACCACAATGAGGACAAAAAGCTCGTTGTTAAGTATTTATGTAAAAGTAAAAGTTTGCTTTTAGCTATAAATTTTACTTTAGACATATTTATTTGTAAATTTGTAACTTCTTAAGAAAACATACTAATGTATGTAGATGTTGTATATTAAATAAATAAATATGTTATCAGAGTAAGAGGCTTGTAGTACTTGTCCGAATTATTTAACATATTCTACTTAAAAAAAGGTAATGAGATTTAATAGACGCGTAAATGTCTGTAATATTTTCCATAAGTAATTGTTTCCATAAGTTATTCTGTAAAGTTTCCATAGGTTATTGTTTATGACATCCATATTTAACCAATTAATTGAATATAAGATATTCCCCTGAAAGTAAAACACTCAGTAAAAACCTAACAAAAAAAAAGTAAACTTGAGATTCTTGGACTCGTTCAGATTCATGGCTTCCAGTTTAGACAGTCTGGCCAAAAATCTCACCAAACATCAATTCAAACACACTTCGAAATTCTTCTCAGATGACAAACTGGATCTGGTTATTCGCAAGGGGATTTACCCGTATGATTATATGGACGGTATGGAGAGATTCGGAGAGACGTCTTTGCCTTCAAAAGAATCGTTCTACAACAAATTGAACAATTCAAATGTCAGCGATGAAGATTACAAACACGCGTGTGATGTATGGGAAAAGTTTTCCATCCAAACGATGGGGGAGTACACTCTGATGTACAATAAAACGGACACCCTACTGCTGGCGGACGTAATGGAAAATCTCCGTAAAGTGTGTTTGAAAACGTATAAACTGGATCCAGCGTGGTATTACACCTCACCCGGTCTGGCCTGGGACGCCATGTTGAAGAAAACTGAAGTAAGTCTCGATATGCTGACGGACACCGACATGGAACTGATGATCTCGAAAGGCATTCGCGGTGGTATCTCTCAGTGCTGCCACAGATACGCCAAAGCCAATAACCCGTACATGCACGATTATGACGCTGGAAAACCGAATGATTATCTTATCTATCTGGATGTAAACAACCTCTATGGTTGGGCGATGATGGAGTACCAACCCCTGAGGAAATTCGAGTGGTGCACAGACTCTGAACTGGCCCAGATAATGTGTAAACTCACAAACGGACAATTCATCAGTAACAAGTCCGACACCGGCTACATCCTCGAAGTAGACCTCGAATATCCCCAACATCTGCACGACCACCATAGAGACCTACCTCTAGCACCGGAGAACCAATGCCCGCCGGGATCCAATCAGAGGAAACTCTTAACAACGCTGTACAACAAAGAGAAATACATCGTACACTATAGAAATCTCCAACTCTATCTGTCTTTAGGAATGGTTCTGAAGAAAATATATAGGGCCATAAAATTTCAACAGTCGGCGTGGTTGAGTGAATATATTAAATTAAACACGGACATGAGAACCAAAGCGACGAACGACTTTGAAAAAGATTTCTACAAGTTGATGAACAACTCGGTGTTCGGCAAGACGATGGAGAATATCAGAAAACACGTCAATATCAAACTGGCCACTCACGAACAGCAGTTGCAAAAGCTAGTGGCGAAACCCAATTTTAAATCCTTGACAATATTCTCCGAGCACTTGACTGCTGTCCATATGGAAAAGACCTATTTGTATTTCAACAAACCCATTTATGTCAGTATGAGCATTTTGGACATCTCCAAAATAGCGATATACGATTTCCATTACAACGTCATGAAACCAAAGTATGGGGACAACATCAGAGTCCACTATGGAGATACCGACTCACTGGTCTATGGGGTGAGGACTGAAGATGTATACGAGGACATGAAAAGCATGATCGACTATTTTGACACCAGTGATTACAAAGCGGATAACGTTTACGACATGCCGCGGGTCAACAAGAAAGTCATCGGCAAATGGAAAGACGAACTAGCCGGAGATGTCATGAGGGAGTTCGTCGGGCTGCGATCGAAGATGTACGCATACGACTCGGAAGGAAATAAATCTGGCAAAAAGGCGAAAGGTGTGACGAAATCCGTTGTCAAGAAGGAGTTGAAGCTTGAAGACTACAAATCGTGTTTGTTCAACGAAACGGAAGAATACAAGACGATGAACACCATCCGGAGCAAAGGGCACAACATTTATTCCATATCACAACATAAGAAAGCGCTGTCCGCCAAGGATGACAAGAGGTACATCTGTGAAGACGGACTGACGACACTGCCCTGGGGACATTTTCGGATACCCGTCAGTATGGATGTTGATGAAGATTTCGATCTGGACTGATTACAACGGATTTTTTAAAGGCCTGTTTCATTGATGAAAATAGTGTGTTTTAAAAGTGTCTTAAATAAGTGTGTTTAATTGTTTTTCTCAACGATAAAAAATAAAATTTAAAACTCATTTATTTTTGTAAATCAGCTGTGATGGAAATTGCATCATCAGCTGTGATGGAAATTGCATCACAACTGATGGTTACATCAAAATTTAATACATTTTTTTTTAATCAGCTGTGATGTAAATTGCATCACAACTGATGATTACATCAAAATTTAATATCGATAAATATTTTTTTAATCAGCTGTAATGGAAATTGCATCAAAACTGATGATTACATCAAAATTTAATATTGATCAACATTTTAATTTCCTGGTTTTCGCCCATTGGAGTGATTGGTGTCTACCTCCAATTGGGACTTTTTATGCCTCAAAAACTACTCTGTTGAAGGTGGGAACTTTGACGTAGTACAGAGCTTTGTAACCAATATCCACCGACACCCACCATGGTCTAGATCTAAGACCTAAGACCCTACACCATGGTCTTTGACCGTGTGTGGTTGTGGTTGTTTTTGTCTATACCTAGAGAAAAATTGGCCTTTTACGTTCTTAGACCAGAGACAAGGAAAGTCGGGCTTAAAGTTCGTAGACCCAAGGTCAGACACCGTAGTCTAGTACTCGTCTTTTGCCGGGTGCAGTTGTGGTTGTTTCGTCTATAGCTAGAGGAAAATTGGCCATTTAAGTTCTTAGACCCAAGAACTAATTCCCTACACCATCGTCTCGTATTTCCGCTGTCCACCATCGTCATTCCGCCTGTCGTTGAGGGAGGGACTAAACAAAGCTCTGGATTTGTTCCTCAGATTACTGGTTGAGAAGAATGAACTAAGATTCGGTTATCATTGTTCACTCGCGAATAACGTGCCTTCACTTCGGTTCTATAGAAAATTTTTTATATAATTCAACTGGATCTAGTTGCATTTCAGCTGAACTTCTAAATATTCCATTACCCACGAGATAAATTACATGTGATTTGTGTGACGAGTTATTGAGGGGCTTTATTTAAAATTCACCGAGAACTCTTGTGCTCTAAATCCAAACCCAACAAGTAGAATATTAGAATACTAATAGTATTAATTAACATATCAAATCATAAACTGCATTGCTGTGTGTTTCACATAGTACAAACAATGAGGACAAAAAGCTCGTTGTTAAGTATTTATGTAAAAGTAAAAGTTTGCTTTTAGCTATAAATTTTACTTTAGACATATGTATTTGTAAATTTGTAACTTCTTAAGAAAACATACTAATGTATGTAGATTGTTGTATATTAAATAAATAAATATGTTATCAGAGTAAGAGGCTTGTAGTACTTGTCCGAATTATTTAACATATTCTACTTAAAAAAAGGTAATGAGATTTAATAGACGCGTAAATGTCTGTAATATTTTCCATAAGTAATTGTTTCCATAAGTTATTCTGTAAAGTTTCATAGGTTATTGTTTATGACATCCATATTTAACCAATTAATTGAATATAAGATATTCCCCTGAAAGTAAAACACTCCAATTTGTGTTGAAAACATAAAAAATGTATAAACTGTTTCTTACCGAGCTATCTAGTATAAAATTTCCCAAAATTGGGTATAGATACAAAGATCTCTTACATTGAAAAAGTCCCGCACTTTGAAAGTCAATTACTGATTCACAAACCCAAAAAGGAAATGTACAAGTATTAATTCATACTTGTTGAGAAAGAAAAAAAAATTAAATTAAAAGTAGTTCTTATGATGAGTGTAATTCCAGATTTTTGTACTAATCGCCTATCCAATCATATTTCGTAATAGTTTACCAGATAAGGTGTTTTCCAATTTTTATGTCTTTCAGTTCATTGGAAAAGACAAAGGACCGATCTGAGACAAAGGGGCCATATCGAATCTCTAGACCTTTCCACAAGATTATTGGCTTCTAAGAAAACACATTCCGGTTCTTTTAATAAAGCATATCAGAATGTATAAGTAATATAAATGTAAAGCATATATTAATACATTACTTTATTTCACCGAATTCATGTATATTTTAAAAGTATTGTAAGGAATTTTGACATATTTTACTATAACGAAAAGGATATATTATGTTGTTAGTAAATTTTTAAATGTACTGTAATTGAAAAATGCGAAAATTAGACATCTTACAAAGCAAAAGAGATTTGTTTCCTATCACTCCTAATCATGTAGTTTGCAGTATTAAGAGTCAACAGCAGATTATTATAAACGTATTACTTTGGCATGGTCAGCATTGTCACAGTGTCATAATAAAATTTTCTAGTAGAGAATAAATTATTTGCTTCAATTTTTCTATCACGATTTAAAACAATATTTATATTTTTATAGGGGTTTGATCACAATGCTTATCCAACAAGTCCACCCCACTGTAAACCTTTAATGTATCAACGTTTTTGGTACTTTGAATACTTTTAGCGATTTCCCTATAGGGAATACGCAATTACGGTAGTAGTCACGGTAAGACCTAAGCCTGGGACCATGATACTTTTTCGTTTTGAGGTCCCTAGAAGCCAAAAACACCATTCGTTCAAATTGATATATATATATGTACAATAGATTGCTCTCTATGTGTCCGTGAACACGATAACTTTTGAACGGAACCTTCGATTTTGATGAAATTTGGTACAGGGGTGTAAGCCAGCATCTACTAGTTGAGTTCGCGAACCAGAATGATCGACCATTGGAACGGGGTTTTATGGGGTTTCAAAAGGGTTAAAAAATGGGTTTTTGGCATTTTTCGACCTTAATTTTTAAATTCAACAATTTTAACTGAAACCATTAAAAGAGCTTAAAAACAAACAATTTGGTATTTTGAATTTTTATCTTAGCATAACTGGTTACGGGGAAAATAAAAAAATGTGTTCTCCATGTTATTCTTATGGGAAATCAAGTAAAGCCTATATCTTGCTTATTTATTGACATAACTTAATCAAATTTGGTATGTACATTTATCTAGATAAGGTTTAACTTATACTTGCTTACAAAACACATATGGCGGCAAACCTACATCCCCATGGGGTTTATGGGGAAAATAAACAAAACACCATAACCTTATAAAATTTGGTATGTACAATCACTAGGTAGGATTTAACTTATATTTACCAACTAAACCCATATTATGGGCGGCAAACCTACATACTCTCATCCCCATGGATTTTATGGGAAATAGAAAATACCAAATTCCATTGGAAATTCGCTGAGTACGCAGGTCTGCTGCGACGGGGGAATTTTTTACAAAGTACAATAGATTGAATACTTTTTATAAAGTACATAGGGTTAAGAACAAAAAGTAGTGAGCGTGGTCTCTTATTACCTGTAGACTAAACCTAACAGTTAAAGCCATTTCAATTAAAGTTAAAAATACGCCAATACTTAACTAACTGATATTTGTTAGTTATGTATGAATTTCTAATGCACTACTAACCAAAATAACGTTTTAAACCAATAAATTTGTACACGTTTTAAAGGTTTAATAATAATATTTGGTTTAGCTAAATCAATTTATTTTCATAACCCAAACAAGATTTATTAGAAACCTTTTTTTTTGAAAGCCAATTAATTATTGCACAAATGTAAACACCATTTTTCAACTAATATTTTTATGACGTTTTGAGTATAGTCAAATTGAGAGTTAGTGGCATAGTAGAAATATAGAATAATGTACAATAGTAAATTTGATATTTGCTGGTAGCATAGAGTAAGCTTACCTTATTTTCGTTAGGTTGCACCAATGTATACACCATTTTTCAAACTAATATTTTTATGACGTTTTGAGTGTAGTCAAATTGAGACTTAGTAGCATAGTAGAAATATAGAATAATGAACAACAATAAATTTTATATTTGCTGGTAAGCATAGAGTAAGCTGACCTTATTTTCGTTAGGTTAGATTTATATTGAACTATTATGCATATTTGATGTTCCGGTTATTTTCATTTCGTAGTTTTACTAAGGAACTATTAAATTGTTTCAGTATCTTATAATTGTTTGCATGGATTATGTTAATATTGGACTCTTTCATGAAGACTATCTGACTTTGGATGAATAGTTTGATTGGCATGGGTAGCTCAAATGATTGTTTCGTCGTTAGAATCATAATTCTGTTGCAAAATATAAAATTCCACACCAGATGCGTTTCATCGTCAGTCTTCGTCCTCTGTGTCGCTATCGCTACCGCTGTCACTGTCGCTACTGTCGCTATCGTCGCTACCGTCGCTACCATCGCTGTCGCTACAGCAAGCCCCTTCCCCCAGCCGCCGCGTCAGCAGTTTCCAGCAGCTGCGCCGCATGGTGGAGGTCCGGCCGCCGCGTCAGCAGCTGACGGCAGCGTCTCGGCAGCCTCCCCGTGCTGACCCAGCATCGCCGCCGTCACTGCGGCTAATCAGCAATTCCGTCTCGTCGTCCATGGTGGCTCTGGTGTCGCGTGACTGTACAGTGTGCAGGGGTGGGAAGTGTAGTGTGTGCGTCGTGTTTTAATGATATAAATTCGTTGCTTAGCGATAACTGAATATACCATGGTGATAACGACGTACTTCAGTCAATAAGTGAAGAGGACATTATTACGAAAAAGTACTGATGCAGCAAATAGTTTGAATCACGGTTTCGATCCTCTTCTTCGTGAGGATCACGATCTCCGTCTTACTGAGAGCAAGCGAGAGACCGTGATCGACATCCAGGTGTTGACCACACGCATGACTCGGTTCAACTTTTGTTGGGCCAGGCTCAACGTTGCGTGCAGCAATGAGAGCTGCGACGTCATCGGCGTACCCAACCAAAGTGGTTTCCTCAGGCATCTCGGACCTCAGGAGGCTGTCACAGGCAACGTTCCAGAGATTCGGGCCGAGTATTGAACCTTGCGCGGCACCAGAAGTGACTTCCATCGTCCGCGTTCATCGTCCGCGTTCAGTTTATGTGGTTACAAGTTTGTAACTCAGGCCCCATAGTCGCAGTCAACGACGTCACGAAGTCTCCTTCAGCTATTTGCCTTGCTTCTGTTGATCGCCTGGGGGAGAGATTTTCTCGCAGTTTTATAGGGCTCCGACTTACGAATTCTGTCTGCGGGAATTCTCGCCCTTGTGGCGGCTCGTCTTGTTCTTAAACATGTTCTTATGAGTTCTTCAATCTCTTCAGTCCACCAGTAAACGGGTTGTTTGTCGCGTCGAGGTTTCCTTCGCGGCATAGACTGGTACCAGGCCGAGACGATCAGTTCCATCGTGGATGTTAATAGTGCCTCGGCCCCAGCCTCGCAGGATTCCCCTGCGCTCCCCGAGAGATGACGTCGGTGAACCTGACCACGTCCAGTTTGTTGGTGTTCCACCGCGTGGCCCTTCCCGAGATGTGGAAACTCTACGATTTGCCTGATCATGCAGGTCAAAAACGATGTATTAATGGTCGCTACCCGTGTAGTCCTCCACACACCCCAGCCAGAGATCCTCGGAAGGAGCGACTCAGACGCAAAGGTGACGTAGGGGATCGTGCCTCTCTGCCCGGGGCGCCGAAAAGTTGGTGTGTCGCCCTTATTGAGGACGACAAGACCGGCCCCTGGCGATGAAATCCAGGGTGTATTTCCCCCGGGAGTTGGTAGAGGGCATTCCCCACTCGACCGCCCTGGCGTGAAATCGCCACCAACGACGACGTGCCCGGTGGTGCCGAGAACGCACTCCTCTAGGCTGTCTAGGTGTTACACTGTCATAGTTCTATGACATAATCTACTATCATATATTGGATAATATAACTATGATGGAAAAAATATTACGTTAAATATTATTATAACTGTTTGTTAACTATACTTACTGAGATATTTTTTCACATTTTTGTAGTTAAATGAATAATAATAAGTTATTGGTCTTTTGTTATTTTACAGTTTTATTGTTATGATTTTTTTTATAAAATTAATTTCAAAAAAGATGTTTTCTGTGACAGTATATATGATCATAGACATAGCATCATAGTTAAACTATTATAATAGTTGATTCATTTTGTTTTTTATTTAAATTAAAATGCAATTCTACAAATTCATTAAGTGTTTTATACTTTTACGTGACTTATTTACCAAACTTTCAAATCAGCAGCGTGACTTACGATTTTAAAAATTATCAATTATTTTTATTTTATAGTAGTACCATTTAATAATTTAGTAACTGTCTGCAATGCATAACAACATATTTATAATGGAACACGTGGTCTGCACTTTGACAGTTAAGTCCGCTGTTTTCATCATTCCTTTGTTTTCATTTTTAACTCCATGAGGCCAATGTTAAAATTTTCAAATTAAATTAATTATGATAAAGAAATAATATTTTTCCTCTCATAGAGACCTGTTTTTACATCATTTTTACCCCAAAACTAAGCTATTTGCAATGTTTGAAGAAAATAGTTGATCCATTTTTAAGATCCGTGTGCAAACATACATACACCCAAATACAAGGTGTATTTAGGTACATCTTGTATTTGGGTGTATTAGAGTATATAATAATTTTAACCAATATATTTATGATTAAATTTTCTTTAAAATGCATCCCTGACGAAGATATCACTCTAATTAAACGTGATTATGTTTTAGGTCGGTACATGCAAGTTCTAGAATATTTTTTGTTGCATGCAACAACAGAATAATTTCGAGTAAGTTCACCTAGTCACCGCTAGAGCGCTCTGCGATATGTTTCATGTAGTTCTCTCCTATTCCACCGAGCATCCCATATCTCTAACTTTATAATTTCCGTTAAAAATACTATTTAAGTCTTAAACATAGTCATGGTTTAATGTAATCGTTTGCAAAATTACCTAGCATATATTTTGTTAACTTCTCGCTCATTGAAATTCAACAAATCAGTAAAATTCGTGATATTTAATAACGTTCTCACGTGTTTAGTATCCGACACCGTATGTTATATACAACACTGTACTGATGAAACCATATTGACTAAGGGGAAAACCAAACTGTTTCAGTATGTCATGAATAGTAGTAAGGAGGGGCCGGTTCTGCGCCATGAGGAAGTATGAGAAGTATGATTTCCTAACAGTCCTGCAGACCAATTTTTGGCCGGTTCAGTGATTTTTTGCCTTCATTTAGGCAATTTTACAGCGTTTTTCATGATTTCCAAGGCATAAAAAATTGATGGGGCCATGAGAAAGTATGAGAAGTATGAATTTCCTAACAGTCCTGTAGACCTATTTTTTACCGTTTTTCAATGATTTTAGCCTGTTTTTTGGTAATTTTACAGCATTTTTCAGGATTTCCTAGGCATAAAATATTGATGAAGAAGGGCAAAGAGGATGAGGGAGGGTGCAGTGAAAAGTGCGAGTTTCCTAACAGTCCTACGCAAGGACTATTCCCACCTGCTATTGTATTTAAATGGTCCTACACAAGGACTAGTCCCGCGTACTATTGTATTTAAATGGTCCCACGTAAGGACTATTGTATTTAGATAGTCCCGTGTAAGGACTATTGTTTTCAGATAGTCCCGCGTAAGGACTATTGTATTCAGATAGTCCCGTGCAAGGACTATTGTATTTAGATAGTCCCGCGTGAGGACTAGTCCTGTGCAAGGACTATTGAATTTAAATAGTCCGGGGTGGGGACTATTGTATTTTAATGGTCCTGCGCAGGGACTATTGTATTTAGATAGTCCCGCGTGAGGATTATTATATTAAAATGGTCCTGCATGCTATTGAATTTAGATCGGTGGCGTATTTACAATCCCCCTACGGATTCAGTGCGCCAGACCTTCCCCCCAACCCCCTCCCTACCCGCTAACGGCGCCGTGCCGTTGTTCAGGTTTCAACCTGAAAATTTTAGTTTTATTACTTCTTGTTGCTAGTGTGTGCGTTTCTCTAGTGCAGTAGTGTTTTTCATTTCCGCGGCCCGGTGTAGGGACTAGTCCGACATAACGACCATTATATTTATAGTCCGTTGTAGTGATTATTAACTCACAAAAGAAATTTCCGCTAATATACAACACTTGTTGTTTTAGCGGGTGATTCAGCATGAGAGGAAAGAGATAAGAGATAACAGACCGACGTCGACTGACCTCGAGATTGGCGATAAAAGTTTTAGTGAGAATGTTTGCTAATTAGGTTGCTGATAACAGACCGGCACGGCGTCAGACTCCGTCATTAGTGATAAGAATTTTAATGAGACTTTTTGTTAATTATATCGCCGACTTATCAAGCTTGAATGATTTTAACAGGGTGATGCAATTTGGACTTTGCCCAAATCAGCCATAGAACTTTAGATATAAAAGAGGCCAGTGTTCAAGCAATATTCAGTTTGCTTCGAGATCTGTCTTAATCGTGGTGAGTAATATTTTAGATGATATCTCTGTTAGTTATTAAATTAATAGTCAAAATTATCATAGAATATTTTCATGCAATAAGAATAAGATAAGCGTTTTGAGTTATCTTATCAAACCGCTTGACCCAAATGTCATGTTTGTATGATAACGTATTTTCACTCAGTCAAAATTGTTGTTGTTTAATCGATTTTCACTTAAAATCAAATTAGTTTAATATATATTTTAAATATTTGGAGTTTAGCTGTTTTGTCAATTTTTTATTTGTAGCTGTTTATTAAAAACCATAATGTAATATTTTTCACTAGTGCCCATTAAATTTTTTATTCTGATCAGTTTTTTATTTTTCTCTTATAGATCGCATAAGAAGATGTCTGCGATTAAAATTAATTGCAATTACTGCGGCAAGCTGATATCAAAATCAAATATGACATATCATGTTAAAGTGTGTCCTAACAACCCAAATAAGGACTCGAGCTCCCGTTACATGAAAAAGTCATGTGCTAAATGTGGAAAATCCATTTTAAACGTTAATTTTAATCGGCATTACAAAACATGTCAATCTACTACCAATCAACCTTCCACTTCGACAGCGCAAAGTAACGAACAAGTGCAACCGATACCTAGCACAAGCGGAGTTCAAAATCCAAAACCCCGGGTCCAGAAGAAAGCAAGTCATGAGTACAAAGCCAAATGCCCGAAATGTGAAAAACTCGTAAGAAAATCCAATATGAGTTACCATTTAAAAACACACGAAGAGTCACCTTTGGTTAGCCGTGGCGGAATTGTTGATGAAAATTATGGACCCACTCCAGCAAAAAGACCACGTCTTGATGAAAATGATGTTAAAAATAAATCAGTTTTTGAAACTTTACAGGGGGTTATATTTTTAACAATGGCGACAATTTGTCATTTGGTTAAAGGGCCTATCGTTGGTGGTAATACGTTTACACCAAAAGATTCTGAAGTCGAATTAGTGAGATCGGCTTTCGGGGGAGTCGTCAACTTTTATTGCATTGAAAACATTCACGCTATCAAAGACCCGATCATATTTTTGGACGCATATAAAAATATTATAATCAGGAAGATAAAAGAATGGTTAGGTGAATTTGAATTAAAGGTCCGATTTAACTTCCGAATTGATTTCAAGAGGAAAGAACAAGTAGAGGAATTCAACTTTAAAACAAAATATTCTGTGATCGATTTGAGTACCGATATTTCAGGTTTCTATGATTTTGCTAAGGAAAAGTTACTCAACGAAATGGAAGAATTTCAAGCGAAAGGATCCGGTTGGTCTTTATCCAGTATAAGCGATTTGGAAATTCAAGTATGCCGCTATAACCCCCTCAGAGCATCCAGTTATATTCCTTTGCCCAAAGATATTGCAAATAGAAAAGCTGTTATTAATGTAAGAAATGATGATGAAAAATGTTTTCTCTGGTCAATTTTATCTGCATTACACCCGGTTGACCACAGAGATCACCCCGATAGAGTGAGTAAATACAAACCGTACGAACACGAGTTTGATGAAGCTTTCAAAGATATAACGTTTCCAGTACAAGTTCAGAAAAATATTATAATGAAATTTGAAAAATGATCTGGCGTGTCAGTAAATATATATGCTTATGATTTAACTAAAGACTCTGAAAATTATGATAAGTTCGAGGACTATCCTGGTGCAGGAAAAAAATCTAAAAATGCTAAGAAAAGTGACATCTACGTTTTGTATGTAACGAAAAATGAAATCCCCAACAGACATGTCAATCTGTTGTATTTGAAAAATGAGAACGGCAATTCACATTATTGTTGGATAAAAAGCATGAGTAGATTAATTGGTAAGCAACTGACAAAGAAAGGTCATAAATCATTCCACTGCAATCGTTGTCTCCAATATTTTGGAACTGAAGCATTGTTGAAAACCCACAAAGAAACCTGCAACGAGCCAGAACAACAGGATGTTGATGATTCGGATACAATCTTTATATGCAACAGATGTCTCAACGGATTCGATGATGAATTGAAATTAGAAAAACACAGGGAATACTGCAATGAACACGATGCTGTTAGAATCGTCATGCCTAAGGCGATTAAAATTAAAGATGATTACATCAGCCCCACAATACAGTTCAAGCACAAATACAGAAAAATGAAAGTGCCATACGTAGCGTATGCTGATTTCGAATGCATCTTGACACCAGTGGACGACCAGCGGGGGATCAACACCAAGAAATATCAAGCCCATCAAGCGGCCAGTTTTTCATTGTACGTCGTGAATGCGTCAGACGACTATGACATTCCCTTCGATTTGTATTATGAATATTTGGGCGCCGATGCTGCACAGGTCTTCATAGATGGACTCGTAGATGTTTCAAAGAAAATAGCTCAACTCTATAGTCGTGAAGCAGCGAAGCCCATGACTTTGACTGCTGCCGAAAAGGCGGAAGCCAGGTTTACTTCGGTTTGCCACATTTGTGGAAAAGTGTTTGATGAAAAAACTGGAAAAGCCGTTCTCGATCACGATCATTTGACTGGGAAATTCAGAGGGGTAGCCCACAATTCATGCAATTTGAATTTCAAAAAGCCCCATTTCCTACCGGTCTTCATCCATAATCTGAGCAATTATGACGCCCATTTATTTATAAAAATGCTTGGAGCGGATAAGAAAGATATCGTTGTCTTGGCCACCACCGAAGAACGTTACATATCTTTCGAAGTGAAAATTGAAAACGGGGTAAACTTGAGATTCTTGGACTCGTTCAGATTCATGGCTTCCAGTTTAGACAGTCTGGCCAAAAATCTCACCAAACATCAATTCAAACACACTTCGAAATTCTTCTCAGATGACAAACTGGATCTGGTTATTCGCAAGGGGATTTACCCGTATGATTATATGGACGGTATGGAGAGATTCGGAGAGACGTCTTTGCCTTCAAAAGAATCGTTCTACAACAAATTGAACAATTCAAATGTCAGCGATGAAGATTACAAACACGCGTGTGATGTATGGGAAAAGTTTTCCATCCAAACGATGGGGGAGTACACTCTGATGTACAATAAAACGGACACCCTACTGCTGGCGGACGTAATGGAAAATCTCCGTAAAGTGTGTTTGAAAACGTATAAACTGGATCCAGCGTGGTATTACACCTCACCCGGTCTGGCCTGGGACGCCATGTTGAAGAAAACTGAAGTAAGTCTCGATATGCTGACGGACACCGACATGGAACTGATGATCTCGAAAGGCATTCGCGGTGGTATCTCTCAGTGCTGCCACAGATACGCCAAAGCCAATAACCCGTACATGCACGATTATGACGCTGGAAAACCGAATGATTATCTTATCTATCTGGATGTAAACAACCTCTATGGTTGGGCGATGATGGAGTACCAACCCCTGAGGAAATTCGAGTGGTGCACAGACTCTGAACTGGCCCAGATAATGTGTAAACTCACAAACGGACAATTCATCAGTAACAAGTCCGACACCGGCTACATCCTCGAAGTAGACCTCGAATATCCCCAACATCTGCACGACCACCATAGAGACCTACCTCTAGCACCGGAGAACCAATGCCCGCCGGGATCCAATCAGAGGAAACTCTTAACAACGCTGTACAACAAAGAGAAATACATCGTACACTATAGAAATCTCCAACTCTATCTGTCTTTAGGAATGGTTCTGAAGAAAATATATAGGGCCATAAAATTTCAACAGTCGGCGTGGTTGAGTGAATATATTAAATTAAACACGGACATGAGAACCAAAGCGACGAACGACTTTGAAAAAGATTTCTACAAGTTGATGAACAACTCGGTGTTCGGCAAGACGATGGAGAATATCAGAAAACACGTCAATATCAAACTGGCCACTCACGAACAGCAGTTGCAAAAGCTAGTGGCGAAACCCAATTTTAAATCCTTGACAATATTCTCCGAGCACTTGACTGCTGTCCATATGGAAAAGACCTATTTGTATTTCAACAAACCCATTTATGTCGGTATGAGCATTTTGGACATCTCCAAAATAGCGATATACGATTTCCATTACAACGTCATGAAACAAAAGTATGGGGACAACATCAGAGTCCACTATGGAGATACCGACTCACTGGTCTATGGGGTGAGGACTGAAGATGTATACGAGGACATGAAAAGCATGATCGACTATTTTGACACCAGTGATTACAAAGCGGATAACGTTTACGACATGCCGCGGGTCAACAAGAAAGTCATCGGCAAATGGAAAGACGAACTAGCCGGAGATGTCATGAGGGAGTTCGTCGGGCTGCGATCGAAGATGTACGCATACGACTCGGAAGGAAATAAATCTGGCAAAAAGGCGAAAGGTGTGACGAAATCCGTTGTCAAGAAGGAGTTGAGGCTTGAAGACTACAAATCGTGTTTGTTCAACGAAACGGAAGAATACAAGACGATGAACACCATCCGGAGCAAAGGGCACAACATTTATTCCATTTCACAACATAAGAAAGCGCTGTCCGCCAAGGATGACAAGAGGTACATCTGTGAAGACGGACTGACGACACTGCCCTGGGGACATTTTCGGATACCCGTCAGTATGGATGTTGATGAAGATTTCGATCTGGACTGATTACAACGGATTTTTTAAAGGCCTGTTTCATTGATGAAAATAGTGTGTTTTAAAAGTGTCTTAAATAAGTGTGTTTAATTGTTTTTCTCAACGATAAAAAATAAAATTTAAAACTCATTTATTTTTGTAAATCAGCTGTGATGGAAATTGCATCACAACTGATGGTTACATCAAAATTTAATACATTTTTTTTTAATCAGCTGTGATGTAAATTGCATCACAACTGATGATTACATCAAAATTTAATATCGATAAATATTTTTTTTAATCAGCTGTAATGGAAATTGCATCAAAACTGATGATTACATCAAAATTTAATATTGATCAACATTTTTAATTTCCTGGTTTTCGCCCATTGGAGTGATTGGTGTCTACCTCCAATTGGGACTTTTTATGCCTCAAAAACTACTCTGTTGAAGGTGGGAACTTTGACGTAGTAACAGAGCTTTGTAACCAATATCCACCGACACCCACCATGGTCTAGATCTAAGACCTAAGACCCTACACCATGGTCTTTGACCGTGTGTGGTTGTGGTTGTTTTGTCTATACCTAGAGAAAAATTGGCCTTTTACGTTCTTAGACCAGAGACAAGGAAAGTCGGGCTTAAAGTTCGTAGACCCAAGGTCAGACACCGTAGTCTAGTACTCGTCTTTTGCCGGGTGCAGTTGTGGTTGTTTCGTCTATAGCTAGAGGAAAATTGGCCTTTAAGTTCTTAGACCCAAGAACTAATTCCCTACACCATCGTCTCGTATTTCCGCTGTCCACCATCGTCCATTCCGCCTGTCGTTGAGGGAGGGACTAAACAAAGCTCTGGATTTGTTCCTCAGATTACTGGTTGAGAAGAATGAACTAAGATTCGGTTATCATTGTTCACTCGCGAATAACGTGCCTTCACTTCGGTTCTATAGAAAATTTTTTATATAATTCAACTGGATCTAGTTGCATTTCAGCTGAACTTCTAAAATATTCCATTACCCACGAGATAAATTACATGTGATTTGTGTGACGAGTTATTGAGGGGCTTTATTTAAAATTCACCGAGAACTCTTGTGCTCTAAATCCAAACCCAACAAGTAGAATATTAGAATACTAATAGTATTAATTAACATATCAAATCATAAACTGCATTGCTGTGTGTTTCACATAGTACAACAATGAGGACAAAAAGCTCGTTGTTAAGTATTTATGTAAAAGTAAAAGTTTGCTTTTAGCTATAAATTTTACTTTAGACATATTTATTTGTAAATTTGTAACTTCTTAAGAAAACATACTAATGTATGTAGATGTTGTATATTAAATAAATAAATATGTTATCAGAGTAAGAGGCTTGTAGTACTTGTCCGAATTATTTAACATATTCTACTTAAAAAAAGGTAATGAGATTTAATAGACGCGTAAATGTCTGTAATATTTTCCATAAGTAATTGTTTCCATAAGTTATTCTGTAAAGTTTCCATAGGTTATTGTTTATGACATCCATATTTAACCAATTAATTGAATATAAGATATTCCCCTGAAAGTAAAACACTCCAATTTGTGTTGAAAACATAAAAAATGTATAAACTGTTTCTTACCGAGCTATCTAGTATAAAATTTCCCAAAATTGGGTATAGATACAAAGATCTCTTACATTGAAAAAGTCCCGCACTTTGAAAGTCAATTACTGATTCACAAACCCAAAAAGGAAATGTACAAGTATTAATTCATACTTGTTGAGAAAGAAAAAAAAATTAAATTAAAAAGTAGTTCTTATGATGAGTGTAATTCCAGATTTTTGTACTAATCGCCTATCCAACCATATTTCGTAATAGTTTACCAGATAAGGTGTTTTCCAATTTTTATGTCTTTCAGTTCATTGGAAAAGACAAAGGACCGGATCTGAGACAAAGGGGCCATATCGAATCTCTAGACCTTTCCACAAGATTATTGGCTTCTAAGAAAACACATTCCGGTTCTTTTAATAAAGCATATCAGAATGTATAAAGTAATATAAATGTAAAGCATATATTAATACATTACTTTATTTCACCGGAATTCATGTATATTTTAAAAGTATTGTAAGGAATTTTGACATATTTTACTATAACGAAAAGGATATATTATGTTGTTAGTAAATTTTAAATGTACTGTAATTGAAAAATGCGAAAATTAGACATCTTACAAAGCAAAAGAGATTTGTTTCTATCACTCCTAATCATGTAGTTTGCAGTATTAAGAGTCAAACAGCAGATTATTATAAACGTATTACTTTGGCATGGTCAGCATTGTCACAGTGTCATAATAAAATTTTCTAGTAGAGAATAAATTATTTGCTTCAATTTTTCTATCACGATTTAAAACAATATTTTATATTTTTATAGGGGTTTGATCACAATGCTTATCCAACAAGTCCACCCCACTGTAAACCTTTAATGTATCAACGTTTTTGGTACTTTGAATACTTTTAGCGAATTTCCCTATAGGGAATACGCTATTACGGTAGTAGTCACGGTAAGACCTAAGCCTGGGACCATGATACTTTTTCGTTTTGAGGTCCCTAGAAGCCAAAAACACCATTCGTTCAAATTGATATATATATATGTACAATAGATTGCTCTCTATGTGTCCGTGAACACGATAACTTTTGAACGGAACCTTCGATTTTGATGAAATTTGGTACAGGGGTGTAAGCCAGCATCTACTAGGTTGAGTTCGCGAACCAGAATGATCGGACCATTGGAACGGGGTTTTATGGGGTTTCAAAAGGGTTAAAAATGGGTTTTTGGCATTTTTCGACCTTAATTTTTAAAATTCAACAATTTTAACTGAAACCATTTAAAAGAGCTTAAAAAACAAACAATTTGGTATTTTGAATTTTTATCTTAGCATAACTGGTTACGGGGAAAATAAAAAAATGTGTTCTCCATGTTATTCTTATGGGAAATCAAGTAAAGCCTATATCTTGCTTATTTATTGACATAACTTAATCAAATTTGGTATGTACATTATCTAGATAAGGTTTAACTTATACTTGCTTACAAAACACATATGGCGGCAAACCTACATCCCCATGGGGTTTATGGGGAAAATAAACAAAACACCATAACCTTATAAAATTTGGTATGTACAATCACTAGGTAGGATTTAACTTATATTTACCAACTAAACCCATATTATGGCGGCAAACCTACATACTCTCATCCCCATGGATTTTATGGGGAAATAGAAAATATACCAAAATTCCATTGGAAATTCGCTGAGTACGCAGGTCTGCTGCGACGGGGGAATTTTTTACAAAGTACAATAGATTGAATACTTTTTATAAAGTACATAGGTTAAGAACAAAAAGTAGTGAGCGTGGTCTCTTATTACCTGTAGACTAAACCTAACAGTTAAAGCCATTTTCAATTAAAGTTAAAAATACGCCAATACTTAACTAACTGATATTTGTTAGTTAATGTATGAATTTCTAATGCACTACTAACCAAAATAACGTTTTAAACCAATAAATTTGTACACGTTTTAAAGGTTTAATAATAATATTTGGTTTAGCTAAATCAATTTATTTTCATAACCCAAAACAAGATTTATTAGAAACCTTTTTTTTTGAAAGCCAATTAATTATTGAACAAATGTAAACACCATTTTTCAAACTAATATTTTTATGACGTTTTGAGTATAGTCAAATTGAGAGTTAGTGGCATAGTAGAAATATAGAATAATGTACAATAGTAAATTTGATATTTGCTGGTAAGCATAGAGTAAGCTTACCTTATTTTCGTTAGGTTGCACCAATGTATACACCATTTTTCAAACTAATATTTTTATGACGTTTTGAGTGTAGTCAAATTGAGACTTAGTAGCATAGTAGAAATATAGAATAATGAACAACAATAAATTTTATATTTGCTGGTAAGCATAGAGTAAGCTGACCTTATTTTCGTTAGGTTAGATTTATATTGGAACTATTATGCATATTTGATGTTCCGGTTATTTTCATTTCGTAGTTTTACTAAGGAACTATTAAATTGTTTCAGTATCTTATAATTGTTTGCATGGATTATGTTAATATTGGACTCTTTCATGAAGACTATCTGACTTTGGATGAATAGTTTGATTGGCATGGGTAGCTCAAATGATTGTTTCGTCGTTAGAATCATAATTCTGTTGCAAAATATAAAATTCCACACCAGATGCGTTTCATCGTCAGTCTTCGTCCTCTGTGTCGCTATCGCTACCGCTGTCACTGTCGCTACTGTCGCTATCGTCGCTACCGTCGCTACCATCGCTGTCGCTACAGCAAGCCCCTTCCCCCAGCCGCCGCGTCAGCAGTTCCAGCAGCTGCGCCGCATGGTGGAGGTCCGGCCGCCGCGTCAGCAGCTGACGGCAGCGTCTCGCAGCCTCCCCGTGCTGACCCAGCATCGCCGCCGTCACTGCGGCTATCAGCAATTCCGTCTCGTCGTCCATGGTGGCTCTGGTGTCGCGTGGACTGTACAGTGTGCAGGGGTGGGAAGTGTAGTGTGTGCGTCGTGTTTTAATGATATAAATTCGTTGCTTAGCGATAACTGAATATACCATGGTGATAACGACGTACTTCAGTCAATAAGTGAAGAGGACATTATTACGAAAAAGTACTGATGCAGCAAATAGTTTGAATCACGGTGTCGATCCTCTTCTTCGTGAGGATCACGATCTCCGTCTTACTGAGAGCAAGCGAGAGACCGTGATCGGACATCCAGGTGTTGACCACACGCATGACTCGGTTCAACTTTTGTTGGGCCAGCTCAACGTTGCGTGCAGCAATGAGAGCTGCGACGTCATCGGCGTACCCAACCAAAGTGGTTTCCTCAGGCATCTCGGACCTCAGGAGGCTGTCACAGGCAACGTTCCAGAGATTCGGGCCGAGTATTGAACCTTGCGCGGCACCAGAAGTGACTTCCATCGTCCGCGTTCATCGTCCGCGTTCAGTTTATGTGTTACAAGTTTGTAACTCAGGCCCCATAGTCGCAGTCAACGACGTCACGAAGTCTCCTTCAGCTATTTGCCTTGCTTCTGTTGATCGCCTGGGGGAGAGATTTTCTCGCAGTTTTATAGGCCTCCGACTTACGAATTCTGTCTGCGGGAATTCTCGCCCTTGTGGCGGCTCGTCTTGTTCTTAAACATGTTCTTATGAGTTCTTCAATCTCTTCAGTCCACCAGTAAACGGGTTGTTTGTCGCGTCGAGGTTTCCTTCGCGGCATAGACTGGTACCAGGCCGAGACGATCAGTTCCATCGTGGATGTTAATAGTGCCTCGGCCCCAGCCTCGCCAGGATTCCCCTGCGCTCCCCGAGAGATGACGTCGGTGAACCTGACCACGTCCAGTTTGTTGGTGTTCCACCGGCGTGGCCCTTCCCGAGATGTGGAAACTCTACGATTTGCCTGATCATGCAGGTCAAAAACGATGTATTAATGGTCGCTACCCGTGTAGTCCTCCACACTGTGTGGACCACACACCCCAGCCAGAGATCCTCGGAAGGAGCGACTCAGACGCAAAGGTGACGTAGGGGATCGTGCCTCTCTGCCCGGGGCGCCGAAAAGTAGGTGTGTCGCCCTTATTGAGGACGACAAGACCGGCCCTGGCGATGAAATCCAGGGTGTATTTCCCCCGGGAGTTGGTAGAGGGCATTCCCCACTCGACCGCCCTGGCGTTGAAATCGCCACCAACGACGACGTGCCCGGTGGTGCCGAGAACGCACTCCTCTAGGCTGTCTAGGTGTTACACTGTCATAGTTCTATGACATAATCTACTATCATATATTGGATAATATAACTATGATGGAAAAAATATTACGTTAAATATTATTATAACTGTTTGTTAACTATACTTACTGAGATATTTTTTCACATTTTTGTAGTTAAATGAATAATAATAAGTTATTGGTCTTTTGTTATTTTACAGTTTTATTGTTATGATTTTTTTTATAAAATTAATTTCAAAAAAAGATGTTTTCTGTGACAGTATATATGATCATAGACATAGCATCATAGTTAAACTATTATAATAGTTGATTCATTTTGTTTTTATTTAAATTAAAATGCAATTCTACAAATTCATTAAGTGTTTTATACTTTTACGTGACTTATTTACCAAACTTTCAAAATCAGCAGCGTGACTTACGATTTTAAAAATTATCAATTATTTTTATTTTATAGTAGTACCATTTAATAATTTAGTAACTGTCTGCAATGCATAACAACATATTTATAATGGAACACGTGGTCTGCACTTTGACAGTTAAGTCCGCTGTTTTCATCATTCCTTTGTTTTCATTTTTAACTCCATGAGGCCAATGTTAAAATTTTCAAATTTAAATTAATTATGATAAAGAAATAATATTTTTCCTCTCATAGAGACCTGTTTTTACATCATTTTTACCCCAAAACTAAGCTATTTGCAATGTTTGAAGAAAATAGTTTGATCCATTTTTAAGATCCGTGTGCAAACATACATACACCCAAATACAAGGTGTATTTAGGTACATCTTGTATTTGGGTGTATTAGAGTATATAATAATTTTAACCAAATATATTTATGATTAAATTTTCTTTAAAATGCATCCCTGACGAAGATATCACTCTAATTAAACGTGATTATGTTTTAGGTCGGTACATGCAAGTTCTAGAATATTTTTTGTTGCATGCAACAACAGAATAATTTCGAGTAAGTTCACCTAGTCACCGCTAGAGCGCTCTGCGATATGTTTCATGTAGTTCTCTCCTATTCCACCGAGCATCCCATATCTCTAACTTTATAATTTCCGTTAAAAATACTATTTAAGTCTTAAACATAGTCATGGTTTAATGTAATCGTTTGCAAAATTACCTAGCATATATTTTGTTAACTTCTCGCTCATTGAAATTCAACAAATCAGTAAAATTCGTGATATTTAATAACGTTCTCACGTGTTTAGTATCCGACACCGTATGTTATATACAACACTGTACTGATGAAACCATATTGACTAAGGGGAAACCAAACTGTTTCAGTATGTCATGAATAGTAGTAAGGAGGGGCCGGTTCTGCGCCATGAGGAAGTATGAGAAGTATGAATTTCCTAACAGTCCTGCAGACCAATTTTTGGCCGGTTTTCAGTGATTTTTTGCCTTCATTTAGGCAATTTTACAGCGTTTTTCATGATTTCCAAGGCATAAAAAATTGATGGGGCCATGAGAAAGTATGAGAAGTATGAATTTCCTAACAGTCCTGTAGACCTATTTTTTACCGTTTTTCAATGATTTTAGCCTGTTTTTTGGTAATTTTACAGCATTTTTCAGGATTTCCTAGGCATAAAATATTGATGAAGAAGGGCAAAGAGGATGAGGGAGGGTGCAGTGAAAAGTGCGAGTTTCCTAACAGTCCTACGCAAGGACTATTCCCACCTGCTATTGTATTTAAATGGTCCTACACAAGGACTAGTCCCGCGTACTATTGTATTTAAATGGTCCCACGTAAGGACTATTGTATTTAGATAGTCCCGTGTAAGGACTATTGTTTTCAGATAGTCCCGCGTAAGGACTATTGTATTCAGATAGTCCCGTGCAAGGACTATTGTATTTAGATAGTCCCGCGTGAGGACTAGTCCTGTGCAAGGACTATTGAATTTAAATAGTCCGGGGTGGGGACTATTGTATTTTAATGGTCCTGCGCAGGGACTATTGTATTTAGATAGTCCCGCGTGAGGATTATTATATTAAAATGGTCCTGCATGCTATTGAATTTAGATCGGTGGCGTATTTACAATCCCCCTACGGATTCAGTGCGCCAGACCTTCCCCCCAACCCCCTCCCTACCCGCTAACGGCGCCGTGCCGTTGTTCAGGTTTCAACCTGAAAATTTTAGTTTTATTACTTCTTGTTGCTAGTGTGTGCGTTTCTCTAGTGCAGTAGTGTTTTTCATTTCCGCGGCCCGGTGTAGGGACTAGTCCGACATAACGACCATTATATTTATAGTCCGTTGTAGTGATTATTAACTCACAAAAGAAATTTCCGCTAATATACAACACTTGTTGTTTTAGCGGGTGATTCAGCATGAGAGGAAAGAGATAAGAGATAACAGACCGACGTCGACTGACCTCGAGATTGGCGATAAAAGTTTTAGTGAGAATGTTTGCTAATTAGGTTGCTGATAACAGACCGGCACGGCGTCAGACTCCGTCATTAGTGATAAGAATTTTAATGAGACTTTTTGTTAATTATATCGCCGACTTATCAAGCTTGAATGATTTTAACAGGGTGATGCAATTTGGACTTTGCCCAAATCAGCCATAGAACTTTAGATATAAAAGAGGCCAGTGTTCAAGCAATATTCAGTTTGCTTCGAGATCTGTCTTAATCGTGGTGAGTAATATTTTAGATGATATCTCTGTTAGTTATTAAATTAATAGTCAAAATTATCATAGAATATTTTCATGCAATAAGAATAAGATAAGCGTTTTGAGTTATCTTATCAAACCGCTTGACCCAAATGTCATGTTTGTATGATAACGTATTTTCACTCAGTCAAAATTGTTGTTGTTTAATCGATTTTCACTTAAAATCAAATTAGTTTAATATATATTTTAAATATTTGGAGTTTAGCTGTTTTGTCAATTTTTTATTTGTAGCTGTTTATTAAAAACCATAATGTAATATTTTTCACTAGTGCCCATTAAATTTTTTATTCTGATCAGTTTTTTATTTTTCTCTTATAGATCGCATAAGAAGATGTCTGCGATTAAAATTAATTGCAATTACTGCGGCAAGCTGATATCAAAATCAAATATGACATATCATGTTAAAGTGTGTCCTAACAACCCAAATAAGGACTCGAGCTCCCGTTACATGAAAAAGTCATGTGCTAAATGTGGAAAATCCATTTTAAACGTTAATTTTAATCGGCATTACAAAACATGTCAATCTACTACCAATCAACCTTCCACTTCGACAGCGCAAAGTAACGAACAAGTGCAACCGATACCTAGCACAAGCGGAGTTCAAAATCCAAAACCCCGGGTCCAGAAGAAAGCAAGTCATGAGTACAAAGCCAAATGCCCGAAATGTGAAAAACTCGTAAGAAAATCCAATATGAGTTACCATTTAAAAACACACGAAGAGTCACCTTTGGTTAGCCGTGGCGGAATTGTTGATGAAAATTATGGACCCACTCCAGCAAAAAGACCACGTCTTGATGAAAATGATGTTAAAAACAAATCAGTTTTTGAAACTTTACAGGGGGTTATATTTTTAACAATGGCGACAATTTGTCATTTGGTTAAAGGGCCTATCGTTGGTGGTAATACGTTTACACCAAAAGATTCTGAAGTCGAATTAGTGAGATCGGCTTTCGGGGGAGTCGTCAACTTTTATTGCATTGAAAACATTCACGCTATCAAAGACCCGATCATATTTTTGGACGCATATAAAAATATTATAATCAGGAAGATAAAAGAATGGTTAGGTGAATTTGAATTAAAGGTCCGATTTAACTTCCGAATTGATTTCAAGAGGAAAGAACAAGTAGAGGAATTCAACTTTAAAACAAAATATTCTGTGATCGATTTGAGTACCGATATTTCAGGTTTCTATGATTTTGCTAAGGAAAAGTTACTCAACGAAATGGAAGAATTTCAAGCGAAAGGATCCGGTTGGTCTTTATCCAGTATAAGCGATTTGGAAATTCAAGTATGCCGCTATAACCCCCTCAGAGCATCCAGTTATATTCCTTTGCCCAAAGATATTGCAAATAGAAAAGCTGTTATTAATGTAAGAAATGATGATGAAAAATGTTTTCTCTGGTCAATTTTATCTGCATTACACCCGGTTGACCACAGAGATCACCCCGATAGAGTGAGTAAATACAAACCGTACGAACACGAGTTTGATGAAGCTTTCAAAGATATAACGTTTCCAGTACAAGTTCAGAAAAATATTATAATGAAATTTGAAAAATGATCTGGCGTGTCAGTAAATATATATGCTTATGATTTAACTAAAGACTCTGAAAATTATGATAAGTTCGAGGACTATCCTGGTGCAGGAAAAAAATCTAAAAATGCTAAGAAAAGTGACATCTACGTTTTGTATGTAACGAAAAATGAAATCCCCAACAGACATGTCAATCTGTTGTATTTGAAAAATGAGAACGGCAATTCACATTATTGTTGGATAAAAAGCATGAGTAGATTAATTGGTAAGCAACTGACAAAGAAAGATCATAAAACATTCCACTGCAATCGTTGTCTCCAATATTTTGGAACTGAAGCATTGTTGAAAACCCACAAAGAAACCTGCAACGAGCCAGAACAACAGGATGTTGATGATTCGGATACAATCTTTATATGCAACAGATGTCTCAACGGATTCGATGATGAATTGAAATTAGAAAAACACAGGGAATACTGCAATGAACACGATGCTGTTAGAATCGTCATGCCTAAGGCGATTAAAATTAAAGATGATTACATCAGCCCCACAATACAGTTCAAGCACAAATACAGAAAAATGAAAGTGCCATACGTAGCGTATGCTGATTTCGAATGCATCTTGACACCAGTGGACGACCAGCGGGGGATCAACACCAAGAAATATCAAGCCCATCAAGCGGCCAGTTTTTCATTGTACGTCGTGAATGCGTCAGACGACTATGACATTCCCTTCGATTTGTATTATGAATATTTGGGCGCCGATGCTGCACAGGTCTTCATAGATGGACTCGTAGATGTTTCAAAGAAAATAGCTCAACTCTATAGTCGTGAAGCAGCGAAGCCCATGACTTTGACTGCTGCCGAAAAGGCGGAAGCCAGGTTTACTTCGGTTTGCCACATTTGTGGAAAAGTGTTTGATGAAAAAACTGGAAAAGCCGTTCTCGATCACGATCATTTGACTGGGAAATTCAGAGGGGTAGCCCACAATTCATGCAATTTGAATTTCAAAAAGCCCCATTTCCTACCGGTCTTCATCCATAATCTGAGCAATTATGACGCCCATTTATTTATAAAAATGCTTGGAGCGGATAAGAAAGATATCGTTGTCTTGGCCACCACCGAAGAACGTTACATATCTTTCGAAGTGAAAATTGAAAACGGGGTAAACTTGAGATTCTTGGACTCGTTCAGATTCATGGCTTCCAGTTTAGACAGTCTGGCCAAAAATCTCACCAAACATCAATTCAAACACACTTCGAAATTCTTCTCAGATGACAAACTGGATCTGGTTATTCGCAAGGGGATTTACCCGTATGATTATATGGACGGTATGGAGAGATTCGGAGAGACGTCTTTGCCTTCAAAAGAATCGTTCTACAACAAATTGAACAATTCAAATGTCAGCGATGAAGATTACAAACACGCGTGTGATGTATGGGAAAAGTTTTCCATCCAAACGATGGGGGAGTACACTCTGATGTACAATAAAACGGACACCCTACTGCTGGCGGACGTAATGGAAAATGTCCGTAAAGTGTGTTTGAAAACGTATAAACTGGATCCAGCGTGGTATTACACCTCACCCGGTCTGGCCTGGGACGCCATGTTGAAGAAAACTGAAGTAAGTCTCGATATGCTGACGGACACCGACATGGAACTGATGATCTCGAAAGGCATTCGCGGTGGTATCTCTCAGTGCTGCCACAGATACGCCAAAGCCAATAACCCGTACATGCACGATTATGACGCTGGAAAACCGAATGATTATCTTATCTATCTGGATGTAAACAACCTCTATGGTTGGGCGATGATGGAGTACCAACCCCTGAGGAAATTCGAGTGGTGCACAGACTCTGAACTGGCCCAGATAATGTGTAAACTCACAAACGGACAATTCATCAGTAACAAGTCCGACACCGGCTACATCCTCGAAGTAGACCTCGAATATCCCCAACATCTGCACGACCACCATAGAGACCTACCTCTAGCACCGGAGAACCAATGCCCGCCGGGATCCAATCAGAGGAAACTCTTAACAACGCTGTACAACAAAGAGAAATACATCGTACACTATAGAAATCTCCAACTCTATCTGTCTTTAGGAATGGTTCTGAAGAAAATATATAGGGCCATAAAATTTCAACAGTCGGCGTGGTTGAGTGAATATATTAAATTAAACACGGACATGAGAACCAAAGCGACGAACGACTTTGAAAAAGATTTCTACAAGTTGATGAACAACTCGGTGTTCGGCAAGACGATGGAGAATATCAGAAAACACGTCAATATCAAACTGGCCACTCACGAACAGCAGTTGCAAAAGCTAGTGGCGAAACCCAATTTTAAATCCTTGACAATATTCTCCGAGCACTTGACTGCTGTCCATATGGAAAAGACCTATTTGTATTTCAACAAACCCATTTATGTCGGTATGAGCATTTTGGACATCTCCAAAATAGCGATATACGATTTCCATTACAACGTCATGAAACCAAAGTATGGGGACAACATCAGAGTCCACTATGGAGATACCGACTCACTGGTCTATGGGGTGAGGACTGAAGATGTATACGAGGACATGAAAAGCATGATCGACTATTTTGACACCAGTGATTACAAAGCGGATAACGTTTACGACATGCCGCGGGTCAACAAGAAAGTCATCGGCAAATGGAAAGACGAACTAGCCGGAGATGTCATGAGGGAGTTCGTCGGGCTGCGATCGAAGATGTACGCATACGACTCGGAAGGAAATAAATCTGGCAAAAAGGCGAAAGGTGTGACGAAATCCGTTGTCAAGAAGGAGTTGAAGCTTGAAGACTACAAATCGTGTTTGTTCAACGAAACGGAAGAATACAAGACGATGAACACCATCCGGAGCAAAGGGCACAACATTTATTCCATATCACAACATAAGAAAGCGCTGTCCGCCAAGGATGACAAGAGGTACATCTGTGAAGACGGACTGACGACACTGCCCTGGGGACATTTTCGGATACCCGTCAGTATGGATGTTGATGAAGATTTCGATCTGGACTGATTACAACGGATTTTTTAAAGGCCTGTTTCATTGATGAAAATAGTGTGTTTTAAACGTGTCTTAAATAAGTGTGTTTAATTGTTTTTCTCAACGATAAAAAATAAAATTTAAAACTCATTTATTTTTGTAAATCAGCTGTGATGGAAATTGCATCACAACTGATGGTTACATCAAAATTTAATACATTTTTTTTTAATCAGCTGTGATGTAAATTGCATCACAACTGATGATTACATCAAAATTTAATATCGATAAATATTTTTTTTAATCAGCTGTAATGGAAATTGCATCAAAACTGATGATTACATCAAAATTTAATATTGATCAACATTTTTAATTTCCTGGTTTTCGCCCATTGGAGTGATTGGTGTCTACCTCCAATTGGGACTTTTTATGCCTCAAAAACTACTCTGTTGAAGGTGGGAACTTTGACGTAGTAACAGAGCTTTGTAACCAATATCCACCGACACCCACCATGGTCTAGATCTAAGACCTAAGACCCTACACCATGGTCTTTGACCGTGTGTGGTTGTGGTTGTTTTGTCTATACCTAGAGAAAAATTGGCCTTTTACGTTCTTAGACCAGAGACAAGGAAAGTCGGGCTTAAGTTCGTAGACCCAAGGTCAGACACCGTAGTCTAGTACTCGTCTTTTGCCGGGTGCAGTTGTGGTTGTTTCGTCTATAGCTAGAGGAAAATTGGCCTTTAAGTTCTTAGACCCAAGAACTAATTCCCTACACCATCGTCTCGTATTTCCGCTGTCCACCATCGTCCATTCCGCCTGTCGTTGAGGGAGGGACTAAACAAAGCTCTGGATTTGTTCCTCAGATTACTGGTTGAGAAGAATGAACTAAGATTCGGTTATCATTGTTCACTCGCGAATAACGTGCCTTTACTTCGGTTCTATAGAAAATTTTTTATATAATTCAACTGGATCTAGTTGCATTTCAGCTGAACTTCTAAAATATTCCATTACCCACGAGATAAATTACATGTGATTTGTGTGACGAGTTATTGAGGGGCTTTATTTAAAATTCACCGAGAACTCTTGTGCTCTAAATCCAAACCCAACAAGTAGAATATTAGAATACTAATAGTATTAATTAACATATCAAATCATAAACTGCATTGCTGTGTGTTTCACATAGTACCACAATGAGGACAAAAAGCTCGTTGTTAAGTATTTATGTAAAAGTAAAAGTTTGCTTTTAGCTATAAATTTTACTTTAGACATATTTATTTGTAAATTTGTAACTTCTTAAGAAAACATACTAATGTATGTAGATGTTGTATATTAAATAAATAAATATGTTATCAGAGTAAGAGGCTTGTAGTACTTGTCCGAATTATTTAACATATTCTACTTAAAAAAAGGTAATGAGATTTAATAGACGCGTAAATGTCTGTAATATTTTCCATAAGTAATTGTTTCCATAAGTTATTCTGTAAAGTTTCCATAGGTTATTGTTTATGACATCCATATTTAACCAATTAATTGAATATAAGATATTCCCCTGAAAGTAAAACACTCCAATTTGTGTTGAAAACATAAAAAATGTATAAACTGTTTCTTACCGAGCTATCTAGTATAAAATTTCCCAAAATTGGGTATAGATACAAAGATCTCTTACATTGAAAAAGTCCCGCACTTTGAAAGTCAATTACTGATTCACAAACCCAAAAAGGAAATGTACAAGTATTAATTCATACTTGTTGAGAAAGAAAAAAAAAATTAAATTAAAAAGTAGTTCTTATGATGAGTGTAATTCCAGATTTTTGTACTAATCGCCTATCCAATCATATTTCGTAATAGTTTACCAGATAAGGTGTTTTCCAATTTTTATGTCTTTCAGTTCATTGAAAAGACAAAGGACCGGATCTGAGACAAAGGGGCCATATCGAATCTCTAGACCTTTCCACAAGATTATTGGCTTCTAAGAAAGCACATTCCGGTTCTTTAATAAAGCATATCAGAATGTATAAAGTAATATAAATGTAAAGCATATATTAATACATTACTTTATTTCACCGGAATTCATGTATATTTTAAAAGTATTGTAAGGAATTTTGACATATTTTACTATAACGAAAAGGATATATTATGTTGTTAGTAAATTTTAAATGTACTGTAATTGAAAAAAGCGAAAATTAGACATCTTACAAAGCAAAAGAGATTTGTTTCTATCACTCCTAATCATGTAGTTTGCAGTATTAAGAGTCAAACAGCAGATTATTATAAACGTATTACTTGGCATGGTCAGCATTGTCACAGTGTCATAATAAAATTTTCTAGTAGAGAATAAATTATTGCTTCAATTTTTCTATCACGATTTAAAACAATATTTTATATTTTTATAGGGGTTTGATCACAATGCTTATCCAACAAGTCCACCCCACTGTAAACCTTTATGTATCAACGTTTTGGTACTTTGAATACTTTTAGCGAATTTCCCTATAGGGAATACGCTATTACGGTAGTAGTCACGGTAAGACCTAAGCCTGGGACCATGATACTTTTTCGTTTTGAGGTCCCTAGAAGCCAAAAACACCATTCGTTCAAATTGATATATATATATGTACAATAGATTGCTCTCTATGTGTCCGTGAACACGATAACTTTTGAACGGAACCTTCGATTTTGATGAAATTGGTACAGGGGTGTAAGCCAGCATCTACTAGGTTGAGTTCGCGAACCAGAATGATCGGACCATTGGAACGGGGTTTTATGGGGTTTCAAAAGGGTTAAAAATGGGTTTTTGGCATTTTTCGACCTTAATTTTAAAATTCAACAATTTTAACTGAAACCATTTAAAAGAGCTTAAAAACAAACAATTTGGTATTTTGAATTTTTATCTTAGCATAACTGGTTACGGGGAAAATAAAAAAATGTGTTCTCCATGTTATTTCTTATGGGAAATCAAGTAAAGCCTATATCTTGCTTATTTATTGACACAACTTAATCAAATTTGGTATGTACATTATCTAGATAAGGTTTAACTTATACTTGCTTACAAAACACATATGGCGGCAAACCTACATCCCCATGGGGTTTATGGGGAAAATAAACAAAACACCATAACCTTATAAAATTTGGTATGTACAATCACTAGGTAGGATTTAACTTATATTTACCAACTAAACCCATATTATGGCGGCAAACCTACATACTCTCATCCCCATGGATTTTATGGGGAAATAGAAAATATACCAAAATTCCATTGGAAATTCGCTGAGTACGCAGGTCTGCTGCGACGGGGAATTTTTTACAAAGTACAATAGATTGAATACTTTTTATAAAGTACATAGGTTAAGAACAAAAAGTAGTGAGCGTGGTCTCTTATTACCTGTAGACTAAACCTAACAGTTAAAGCCATTTTCAATTAAAGTTAAAAATACGGCCAATACTTAACTAACTGATATTTGTTAGTTAATGTATGAATTTCTAATGCACTACTAACCAAAATAACGTTTTAAACCAATAAATTTGTACACGTTTTAAAGGTTTAATAATAATATTTGGTTTAGCTAAATAAATTTATTTTCATAACCCAAAACAAGATTTATTAGAAACCTTTTTTTTTTGAAAGCCAATTAATTATTGCACAAATGTAAACACTATTTTTCAAACTAATATTTTTATGACGTTTTGAGTATAGTCAAATTGAGAGTTAGTAGCATAGTAGAAATATAGAATAATGTACAATAGTAAATTTGATATTTGCTGGTAAGCATAGAGTAAGCTTACCTTATTTTTCGTTAGGTTGCACCAATGTATACACCATTTTTCAAACTAATATTTTTATGACGTTTTGAGTGTAGTCAAATTGAGACTTAGTAGCATAGTAGAAATATAGAATAATGAACAACAATAAATTTTATATTTGCTGGTAAGCATAGAGTAAGCTGACCTTATTTTCGTTAGGTTAGATTATATCTGAACTATTATGCATATTTGATGTTCCGGTTATTTTCATTTCGTAGTTTTACTAAGGAACTATTAAATTGTTTCAGTATCTTATAATTGTGTGCATGGATTATGTTAATATTGGACTCTTTCATGAAGACTATGTGACTTTGGATGAATAGTTTGATTGGCATGGGTAGCTCAAATGATTGTTTCGTCGTTAGAATCATAATTCTGTTGCAAAATATAAAATTCCACACCAGATGCGTTTCATCGTCAGTCTTCGTCCTCTGTGTCGCTATCGCTACCGCTGTCACTGTCGCTACTGTCGCTATCGTCGCTACCGTCGCTACCATCGCTGTCGCTACAGCAAGCCCCTTCCCCCAGCCGCCGCGTCAGCAGTTCCAGCAGCTGCGCCGCATGGTGGAGGTCCGGCCGCCGCGTCAGCAGCTGACGGCAGCGTCTCGCAGCCTCCCCGTGCTGACCCAGCATCGCCGCCGTCACTGCGGCTATCAGCAATTCCGTCTCGTCGTCCATGGTGGCTCTGGTGTCGCGTGGACTGTACAGTGTGCAGGGGTGGGAAGTGTAGTGTGTGCGTCGTGTTTTAATGATGTAAATTCGTTGCTTAGCGATAACTGAATATACCATGGTGATAACGACGTACTTCAGTCAATAAGTGAAGAGGACATTATTACGAAAAAGTACTGATGCAGCAAATAGTTTGAATCACGGTGTCGATCCTCTTCTTCGTGAGGATCACGATCTCCGTCTTACTGAGAGCAAGCGAGAGACCGTGATCGGACATCCAGGTGTTGACCACACGCATGACTCGGTTCAACTTTTGTTGGGCCAGCTCAACGTTGCGTGCAGCAATGAGAGCTGCGACGTCATCGGCGTACCCAACCAAAGTGGTTTCCTCAGGCATCTCGGACCTCAGGAGGCTGTCACAGGCAACGTTCCAGAGATTCGGGCCGAGTATTGAACCTTGCGCGGCACCAGAAGTGACTTCCATCGTCCGCGTTCATCGTCCGCGTTCAGTTTATGTGTTACAAGTTTGTAACTCAGGCCCCATAGTCGCAGTCAACGACGTCACGAAGTCTCTTTCAGCTATTTGCCTTGCTTCTGTTGATCGCCTGGGGAGAGATTTTCTCGCAGTTTTATAGGCCTCCGACTTACGAATTCTGTCTGCGGGAATTCTCGCCCTTGTGGCGGCTCGTCTTGTTCTTAAACATGTTCTTATGAGTTCTTCAATCTCTTCAGTCCACCAGTAAACGGGTTGTTTGTCGCGTCGAGGTTTCCTTCGCGGCATAGACTGGTACCAGGCCGAGACGATCAGTTCCATCGTGGATGTTAATAGTGCCTCGGCCCCAGCCTCGCCAGGATTCCCCTGCGCTCCCCGAGAGATGACGTCGGTGAACCTGACCACGTCCAGTTTGTTGGTGTTCCACCGGCGTGGCCCTTCCCGAGATGTGGAAACTCTACGATTTGCCTGATCATGCAGGTCAAAAACGATGTATTAATGGTCGCTACCCGTGTAGTCCTCCACACACCCCAGCCAGAGATCCTCGGAAGGAGCGACTCAGACGCAAAGGTGACGTAGGGGATCGTGCCTCTCTGCCCGGGGCGCCGAAAAGTAGGTGTGTCGCCCTTATTGAGGACGACAAGACCGGCCCTGGCGATGAAATCCAGGATGTATTTCCCCCGGGAGTTGGTAGAGGGGCATTCCCCACTCGACCGCCCTGGCGTTGAATCGCCACCAACGACGACGTGCCCGGTGGTGCCGAGAACGCACTCCTCTAGGCTGTCTAGGTGTTACACTGTCATAGTTCTATGACATAATCTACTATCATATATTGGATAATATAACTATGATGGAAAAAATATTACGTTAAATATTATTATAACTGTTTGTTAACTATACTTACTGAGATATTTTTTCACATTTTTGTAGTTAAATGAATAATAATAAGTTATTGGTCTTTTGTTATTTTACAGTTTTATTGTTATGATTTTTTTTATAAAATTAATTTCAAAAAAAGATGTTTTCTGTGACAGTATATATGATCATAGACATAGCATCATAGTTAAACTATTATAATAGTTGATTCATTTTGTTTTTATTTAAATTAAAATGCAATTCTACAAATTCATTAAGTGTTTTATACTTTTACGTGACTTATTTACCAAACTTTCAAAATCAGCAGCGTGACTTACGATTTTAAAAATTATCAATTATTTTTATTTTATAGTAGTACCATTTAATAATTTAGTAACTGTCTGCAATGCATAACAACATATTTATAATGGAACACGTGGTCTGCACTTTGACAGTTAAGTCCGCTGTTTTCATCATTCCTTTGTTTTCATTTTTAACTCCATGAGGCCAATGTTAAAATTTTCAAATTTAAATTAATTATGATAAAGAAATAATATTTTTCCTCTCATAGAGACCTGTTTTTACATCATTTTTACCCCAAAACTAAGCTATTTGCAATGTTTGAAGAAATAGTTTGATCCATTTTTAAGATCCGTGTGCAAACATACATACACCCAAATACAAGGTGTATTTAGGTACATCTTGTATTTGGGTGTATTAGAGTATATAATAATTTTAACCAAATATATTTATGATTAATTTTCTTTAAAATGCATCCCTGACGAAGATATCACTCTAATTAAACGTGATTATGTTTTAGGTCGGTACATGCAAGTTCTAGAATATTTTTTGTTGCATGCAACAACAGAATAATTTCGAGTAAGTTCACCTAGTCACCGCTAGAGCGCTCTGCGATATGTTTCATGTAGTTCTCTCCTATTCCACCGAGCATCCCATATCTCTAA